>UYYA01005037.1:16071-44502 GCA_900624975.1 Angiostrongylus costaricensis
CATGGCAGGTTACTAAACGAAATACAACCACAACGTTGCTGAGATATTTGCAAAACTCTGGACCGCAGGTGTCTATGGTGGGGAACGAACGCGCTATTATCCTTTCCGGGGAGTAACGCGTTCACCACCACACCATGCGGGTCCTTTGTTTCGCACGTCTCTCAGCTATAGACACCTGCGGTCTAGAGTTTTGCAAATATCTCAGCAACGTTGTGATCCCATCTTTGTTCATCAGAGCTGACAGAGGAACATTATAAACACACAAGTCCCGATGGCATTTTTTTAGGGTGCTTCCTTTCTCTGGCGCTTCCAGTAGTTTTTTTTCCCTGTACCAATGCAGACCTTTCTGCAAATCTTTTCTGCAGCTGGCATTTATTGCAAGCTGTGTTAAACGTGTTGCGGTAGGGTCAAGCTTGAGTTTCCTTCTCTCTTCGAGCAACTCCTTAGAAGGGATAGAGATGCGATCCGATCATCTTGCTTGAGGAACTGAAGCTAACTAGGCACAACTTTTCAGTCCTTCGACAAGCAGCTCGTAGTCTTCGGTCGGGTTTTCTTTAATCTGCCAATCACGTCTGGACAGAACTTTGTTCAAAATGTTTCCGTAGTATGCAGTTAGACTTTTTCCTCGCGGTCGATGAAAAAAGTTCTTTTCCAGCATGCGGCTGAATCAAATCTTCGCGCGGAAAAGGCGGTGACCGGAACTAGTATAGAGTGACAGGACTACCGATATGTCAAGTAGGCACCATCTTTTGTTTGTTAGAATATGGGCGATCTCCGCATGAATCATGCCGTTGGGAGACTCCCATGTCCAGCGGCGGCTTTCTTTCTTCTGGAAAAACGAGTTTCTATGGAAGAGACGTACTGATGACAGAAGTCTTGCGAGACGGTCCCCATTCTCATTTCTTTCTCCTAATCCAAAATTTTCGATCCTGTATTCGCTCTCATTGGCCTTATCTGTTCTGGCGTTAAAGACTCCAACAGCAAATTTATGATGTGCTTTATCATTGCAGAAGACTTTCTCCAACTGATAGTAGAACGCATTTAATTCGTTCGCATCAGCTACGTCGGTCAGTGAGCAGCAGCTGATGATAGTGATCTTCTTATGATGCGATAGTTGAAGAAGGAAGACGGCTATGCGAGGAAAAAGAATCATGTATGAGTCGACGAAATGGACAACGGACGGGTCGACGGCAAAATCTACGCCACCGACATTTAGTGACGGAACCTTTTCTCCACAGATCATAAGGGTCGCGTTGTTTAGTTGGCGTATGTCGGTCTTCTTGATTTTTGTTTCTTGTAATTCGATCACATGAAATTTAATGTGATCTGCGGCTACAAGAAGGACTTGAAGATCAGCGCCTGTGGAGAGTGTTCTAGCATTATACGTGCATAGTAAGTAACAATCTCCATGGCGTGTCGTTCGTGTGTTCGTCAGATCCGGTGCCAATGACGTCCAGCGTAACCCGAGAATTTCTGGCCTCTCACCGGTCGTCTCACTGCCTGACGTCATAGATGGGAACACCCAGTGTACGGGCTACTGAGGCTGGCCTGTTGCTGGTCGTTCAACTTGGTCCTTCCTGGAGTTCTGACATAACCTTGCAAGGGCGTATCCTGGTCCTCACCACAATGGGGTCAGAGGGAGGTGTGTTTTCGGCGACGAATCCTTCGCTCGGTCTTTCTACTAGTTGATTCGGAGAGATGTTAAAACCGAAATCAGAAACGAAAGTAGAATTGTAAAAGTAACCGACCGCTCAAGAACAATGCAGAAGCCGAAAGCCCAAAAGATAAAATAGTCAGCTATATATCTACAGTAGTAGCGGCTCGAAATCAATCACCGGTGCTCCCACCTTAGACAGAAACGCAATGGCAAGACATGGTGCCAGTCGTTGTCCCATTGCCAATCCTCTTACTTGAGGGGTTTTTACTGCGCTTAAATAAGAGGGTTAGCAATGGGACAACGACTGGCACCAAGTCTTGCCATTGCGTTTATTTATGTCTAAGGTCGAAGCACCGGTAACCGATCTCGGGGCGCTACTCTGCTATAGGTATATAGACGGCTATTTTGTCCTTTGCTCGACACAAAAGAAAATGGACAAATGTTCCGAGTTGTTGGATGAACAGTTAGAGCATATCAAATTCACCCAAGAGAAACTTAATGAAAACTGCCTTCCATTCCCGAAAGTCCAAATTAGCCTGTCAGAAAATTTATTCATTCTTTTTATTGTCCTGTGTTTGACTTTCACTAGGAGTTCGGATTTACATGGGGATTTAATCGCTGCCTGAAAATTTTGTCTTTTTCATGAATGCCGTTAAGTTGTTGTCGAATTGATTTTTTAAAATTATATGGTGGATCTACTAAACCGTTAGCAGGCCTTCACCTCGGGCAGTCATCAAGCTTTGTGGAACGTAGAAAGGTTTTTCACANTTTGACTTTCACTAGGAGTTCGGATTTACATGGGGATTTAATCGCTGCCTGAAAATTTTGTCTTCTTCATGAATGCCGTTAAGTTGTTGTCGAATTGATTTTTTTAAATTATATGGTGGATCTACTAAACCGTTAGCAGGCCTTCACCTCGGGCAGTCATCAAGCTTTGTGGAACGTAGAAAGGTTTTTCACAAAAAATTTTGGAGTCAGTTCGCTTATCTTGGAATAGATGAAATGAGCTTCATTGACTCTGAATCGAGTCGACCATGCGTGTATCGCACGGAATCTCGTGCCGCCACCAGTTTTAGAAGACGCGTTTGACCACTATAGCATCCATATTCAGTTTAGTAGGCTCCAAAATTTATTGCTACTCTATGTATATTCAGTCGATGGCTAGTCAAAAACATATCAAAACAGAAGTGGTAAAGCTGAAATTGGAAAAACCATTCCTTCCACTTAATGGTTTAGAAAATCCCTTTCTTGACAAATTTCTTTGGCCACTATTTTGACCAATAACTCTTTGTTCCTTTATTTCAATCGTGGAACACGGTAGTCTCGCGTTATGAGTTAAACACTGTGATTCCCTGGCACCAGTTTAACCTTCAAGCATATTAATGCATAAAAGAAAATGGGCATTTGTTTTTGCTTAGAACAGGGATTGATAAAGCGTCGATATAACGAACGAAAAAGGTACCTGTTGTGTTGTTTTATCACATACTACCACTTCCACGCAAAATTATTGTCGCCCTTAACTTACAATCAAATACGATCATTTCAGTCGAAACAACTTTCAAGGAAGTTTTTCCATTTAAGGTATACCCTAGCCTGGCAATACTCTTCTTTACCAACTTGCCTTCGTTATAAAGCCAGTTGAGGCATATGCTAGACGCACGACGCCGTCATCAGAATATCGCTAGTATAGCGTTGATTTTTTTATTCCTGTTTCAATTCTACAAATCTTTCTTTATGGTAACACTTCATGGCCAATTTCTAGCACTGGAAAGCAACGGAGGTCGACTTGGAAATCAGGTAGGGCAATAGGTGATATTCTTCGAGAAAAAACGGTGTTTGAAAAACAACATTCACAAAGTGGATATATTGAAATTTTTCGAATTCAGTAAACGGTAGCAAGTATTTTCCAATTGAAGGACATCGAATTTCTCCACAAGAATAATTATACGAAGTATACTCCTAATCCAAGGGCGCGTGTGGCGCAGTGGTCGAAGGCGCTCTGCAACACACACGTGGAATCGATATACACGCCCATCGACCCACCAAGCCTTTCATCCCTCCGGATTCGGTAAATTGCTACCAGACCTGTCTGGAACGATAGCAGCACCGGCTGGATATATCGGTAGGCCATTGCGGGACGTTTTAAATGCCAGATATGCATTCAATCACCTCTGAACAGTGCTTAATGAAGTCGAATGCATGGCGTATCCCTCAAGGATTGATCAAAGCCGAGAGCTTATCCCTTATCTTTCATGCTCCTAATCTTAGCATGGGCGCGTGTAGCGCAGTGGTTGGAGGCGCTCTGAAATAAACATGGGATCAACCCCTTGCCCGAGCCTCACCAAGACTCCGCAAATATCTCAGCATTTCATACGAATAGTATATATACTTTTAAACTTTTAAACTGCTTTGCGAGAGCCTACCTATATATGAGCTTATTGACTCTTCTCCAGATATCTCAAATACTAATCTGCTGGTCCCAGAATGACGTAATGCGTGGTCTGCTCAGGTGCGATGTTGAACAAGGGAGTTCGCATTTAGGTCATCTGTGCCTAGTGCACTAGATACGTCGGCTTAAACAGTCATACAATACGGAAAAAACAGGCGAAGTGTACATTGCCATATGCATATACAAAAAATTGAAGAACCAAAGTTTGACCAGCTTTTGAAAAAATTTAGTAATAGCTAAGTCATAGCCTAAGATTGAGGCTAAGCATGTAGTTGCCAACATGGTGCACCATGTACCATCAACCTTCAAGTTACTCACTTGTACTATGGTTTTCAGCTGTTCCACCTTTGTTCCGGTTATGCGATCGCTCGAAAACTCGGTCGTCGACACTACATTCGTTCGTTGAACGCTCAAGGCTTTTACATTGGCGGACATCTTGAAAAAATCACTGCCATTTTTCCAGAACTCGTGCATACATTCATTGTACTAGTAAGTGTAATTACATTTTTGCCCTCTCTAATCTTATACTGGACCTCCTTGACCCTAGATATATACCTACCAATTAATTGAGACGTTTAGCTTCATTCATGAGGCGATCGAGGAGTCGACTGTATTACTTTCTTTCTGAGAAGGCTATTGTCCTTCTAAATTAACCGGGAAAGTTCTGCTACGTCTTCAGTTTTCATCTATTTTTGTTTGACTGAACTTAGACTTTTTTCAGTACTTGTTCATGTTCGTAGGCGTTAACTACTTTACTAATAATGAAAAGGAAGCCATCCGTTGGTTTTAACTACTGATCCTGGTTAGGATGTTAAGTTTCACCTGAAAGAAAACAGAATCTTTGGCGATAAATTCCAAGTGCAAAGCCAGTCCGACATGTTTTTCGTCTCTCGGCCATGAAAGTTTTGTTTAGCATGGGCTTGGAATCCTACAGTATTCAGATCTGTGGAATACAATAATGACGGTGATGATTATGATCATATTGATTATGATAGTGGTAATGATAACGATAATGTTTATATTGTAAATTGTCACTTCAGATCGGTGCTAAATGTTCCAAAATGTATTCCCAATGTTGCAGAACTTTCTTACTGTCACATTGCACGATAAGGCGAATTTTGAATTGAGCTAGAAGTATAACCTATAGGTAGATAAAAAATAGATCTGGGTGTTTTTGCCTAATTCGAACTGTTCAATAGAGAGATGGATTAATAGGAAAATCGTTTCAGGAGGCCCGGAACGAGTATCGCGTAGCATTTGCGCAAAAAGATGGAGTAATGAGTTGTTGCGAATACGAGGATCCAACAAGGTTCAATTTTCAGTAGCCAACCTTTACTGTTAAATGATTCCGCATAATATCGCCATGGAAGATTTCCATCCCTTTTTTTTTTTACCAATCCTAGTTTTTTTGTTTTTCTTATTCCAAAGAGAGTAAGTGTCTGCTGTACAGTCCTGAACCCGTTAAGGATCGAATGTGCACCACAAATGTTTCGGTTCGCTCTTGATGACAGGCGTGCGAGGTGTCGAATTTGTTCCACTCGTTTTAGGAAAGCATAAAGTACCACATTTGAAGTCAAACGACGTGTAGAAATCTTTGTTTATATTATTCTGACAAGAAAGTACTTGCCTGAGCCTCTTTGTACTCCTGGCAATATGTTGTCGTCACGAGTTTGTCGGAATTCTCTGAGCATGTTTTGAGTATACTTAAGAGAACCTGTCAGACTTTTCCGAGGCAGATGAGAGGCTTATTTGTTAGGGTGATCCAGAATCATCTTCCACACACTTTCCAGTGTTCTGATCACATGTTTTATACTAAACAGTCGTGCGAGCTATAGCGTGAAGACATACAGAGATACTCATTATGACTCTGTTCACTCGTATATGAATGAAAAATTCGTTCAGAACAACGAGGATTTGACCCTCTGCTTAAATCCGCTAGAGATTAACGGTTAATACGTCGTTCCTTCTAGTTTCTATTCAGGCCCCTATGTTCTTCTAGGGACAGGCCAATTTGCTTTATGATTAACTTGTTCATGAGTCCCGACACATGGAAGAATTCTGGAACGACAAAAAAGGAGAACTAAATTCAGAGCAAAATCGTTCTTGTATCACGAATGTCATAGAAGTTGCTTAGTGTTCTCCTTTTTTTGAGTTTTTCTAAGATTTTAAGTCTTATTTCGGGAAAACGAAAAATTTCTTAGGCTACGAGGAAAGACCGAGCAGTTCTTAGTTCTTGAAATCCGCTACGCGCAAAATGTGCGATACTTTGAAGACATGGTGTCAGAAATCCGCCAAATTCTTCAATTTTCGGCCGATGTTCAACGAAATGGAGATGACATTTTACGACGAATGAACATGTTTGGTTTCATTTCTTTCTTCATTTTTTTTACTGCAGATAGAAGCTCTTCAATAAATGATACTTATATGATTGAAAATCGTTTTTAAGAGGGAACAGCTCCAACATGTGTGCCCACATACGTCGGTCAGATTTTGTCGAGATGAATGTCGCATCCGATTTTAACGCAAGCGTTCGAGACATTCACGAGATTGCCAGCGATCAGGTGGCCTTAATCTTCTCGAAGTTTTCAAAACTCTAAAAATTAAAGTATTATTTAATGAAATTCTTTATTACAATCACTACGTAGGGTTTATCGAATGTGTTTCTGTTTGGTGACGACGTGAATTTCATGGAACGTTTAGGAGAATCACTCATTGGAATGGGTAAAAGAGAAAAAAGGGTAAGATTCTGTAACGTGTTTTTTTTAAAAAAATTTAAGAAGAAACACCATGATTCTGCCATGTTACATAACGATGTAACCTGATATGTTATCTCTTTTACTTCGACGTTTTGTTAATGCCTGACTCCTACCCGAAAAACCTCTAGATGGAATAGACGGATCAGTGCGCTAGAGGTCTGCGTTAGTATTCGAAAGAGTGTATTAGAGCTTTAGACACGTCAACACAAAGTTTTTTCGCCAAAGATCAAAATAACACCCGTCATCCTGAATAGCGCCATTCTAAAGACTTAAAGCAAAACCTTCGTAATCTTGCAGCTACCAAAGCAAGAACAAGAATCTCGTTTTTGCGGTTTTTCAGGAAGTGAAATATTCTACGAATTCCGAAGGAGTTGATTTATACTTGGCGTCAAGGGTGTGTAGTGCTATGCTCATCACCGCACCAACGTCAACGTTTGGCTGGTGGCTTGCATTCTTTATTCGAAATCAAAGTGCTGTCTTTTACAGTAACGACAACAGAACTATGGTGGATAAGGCTCCACGAAAAGATTTGTTCTTGTGCGGATTTATTTTCGATTTGAAACGTTTTTTTCAAAAAACTTACTTATCATAATGTTGTGGGAATATGCAAAGAAACAACAAATCTGAATGAAAGTGTCGGTCCACTAGACGCACATGATTCTTCGCACTTATTGCCCTTACTTATTGCCCCGCCAAACAGTTCTTCGCACTTATTACCCTATTATCATAATATTATGGTATGATAACACTCACTGAAGGCCGTGTGAGGCGCAGTGGTCGAAGACGCCCTCCAACATACGCGTGGAATCCATCCCCACGCCCATGGCCCACCAAGCCTTCTATCTCTCCGGGGTCGGCAAATTGGTACCAAAGTTGTCTAAGAGGATAGCAGCACTTGCTTGATACATCGCTAGGCCACCGCAAGTCGTTGTAAAGGCTAGATATGCATTCAGTCACTTTCAACGAAGCTCAAAGTAGTCGAATGCATGGTGCATCCCTCAGGGATTGATCAACTCCGAGAGCTTTACACTTTTTTCAACAATCACTGAATAGTTATTTGATCCACCACTAAAGAGCTTGATTTCCATTGAGCCTTTACAAAATCCCTTAAAAGACCTTAAGACCAGTCTGAGATGGGTGATAAATCGCTCATGCGGAGCAGTAGAGAAATATCCAATGCGTGAATTGGAAAGTATTTCACTAAATTAGCGTTCACTCTAAATAGTATGTTCAGCAAATAATTTAGGTCTTCATGGAGAGCTTACGTCAGTTCGGAATCTAGTGCACTATCGGAATCTAGTGCACTAGACCCGATTCGATTTCATTCGATTCAATAAACTTATAATATGGAAGGGTTTTTCTATGAAAGTAAATGTATGCTGTTTAAAAACCTCGCGATTGCTGAACAAGAAAACGACGCATTCAATAAACGTAGTTCTTATTTAAAGTTTTTCTCGAGAAGTATACTCTGTACATTCAATTCCCTACTTCATAAAAAATGCTTTGCACGTTTTTAAACTGTTATATTGTCCATATTTTATATGTTCATACTTTCTTATTGAATTGTAATTTAATGCATTACAAAATCACGTTGTTTGCTTTCCTTGAGCAGGGTCATGGTTTTCATCGACTGGTGACATGAGATTAGGCACTGTGTAGCAGTTTCTATCGACTTCTGACTCCATTGATCATCTACTTCATCGATTGCGTAGCATTCTGGAGCTGAACATCCTATCGTGTCAGGTAGTTGCCTCGCCCGCCGCATGCAATCCATTGTTGCCATCTCACAGCTCTTTATTCTTTCTATTAATTTATCTATGCGTAACAAATTTTCTTTCTTATTGTTAATGATAGCACTATCCCTTGATAACTACTGTAAATAGTGGTTTTATTATGCTATTGTCATCAGTTAGGGGCATAAAGGTTAAAATATAATGCGTTCTGCGTTAGTTAATCACTTAGATATGAGCCGTTTATTTGGCTTTATCGTCGTAGAGGAGGTTTTATGCATATTTCCCCTGTACCATGAATTGCGGAGGCTGACCGGTATATTAAGGCATTGCGGGCTTGCTGAGTTGTATTTAAGACTCAATGATTCAAGTTCGAGGATCGAACTGTGGATGCAATAAAGCTTTCGCCTGGAAATGAAAATGGACCAACCCTATTGAACCAGCTGGGGAATAACAATTTTTAACCTTTTCGCGAGCGCGGCCACCGTCGCATGTCAGCTCAATCGGTTAGGGTGTCATTGGAGCGCAATCGAAATGCGCATTGTAGTCAAGAAGTACGGTCTATGAATCCTTGCAAAAGACAGGCACAGCACAGCGCACCGGGTTTCTTGAAGTTGTCGTGCTAATATTCTTTTTCCTCACATATTTTCCATGTCTCTAACTTGCACCTAACCGATATGATCTTCTGCTTATGTTCCCATGTTCTTGAACCACATCTAACTCTAGTTTGCGCTCATAAAAAACAATTTCACTATCTTTTTATTTATGTGATCTTATAAACTGATCTTCTTAAGCTGACGCGAGGTTGGTACAGGTCTTCGTTGTCGTCGTCGTTGTTTTTGTTGTTATTGATCGATGGCTGACGTTTCGCTGACATCGCCTTCCTCAGAGCCTGGACGTATTTTATATTAGAATAATTTTATTACTCAGTGGAAAAGAAAGGTTAAAGTATTAATGAGCATCAAACTTTCAAATAGACGCCATATTGAACAGAAAGGCCACTCACCGTGATGTTACGTGTGGAACGGGCCCACGCGTTGTTTTCGTAGGGTCGCGTGCAAGACACACCCAGGGGTCAAAAGAGCATTTTGAAATAGGGCGCTAGGTCTTGTGTGATAGTGAGGCATTCGTCTTTCCGGTTCATCTTTGGATTTTTGAAATTTGTCCAAAACGCCTCAAGAGTTTTGCGCGTTAATGTTTTTGATTCCTGCGCTGGGATCCGCACATTCACTTCAACATCATCGCCGTTGTGCTTTTGTGCCCCATGCGTACCTAGAGGAGTGTTTAGACGAATTGCGAATAAACTCCGTATTGATCAAAATGGCTACTCACCGTGCTGTTCTGCATGTGTTTTGCCCGCATGTTGTTTACATGGGACGGCGAGCGAGACCCACCCATAGGTCAAAAAAGCGAAGAGTGTGGGACAGGAGGTCAATAATCCTTAAATAAATTTCAAGACCACTTTCTCTTAAGCATCTCTTAATGGCGCAATTTTATTTGATATGAAGGGTGGCATAAAATAGATCTTACCTACCCGCCGTTCTCACAAGTAGCCGAGGACCTTCTATTGCATTTTTCTGAAAAAGATAAGTGTTATGTGAAAGTGGTTAAATAGAAGACCAAAGTAAAATTCGTAAATAACTACGCTTTTAAATCTATCCGAAAATTTTCTGGATAAAGTGCCATGAAATCTTCACGACGGTGTCTTGACTGCGTATAGAAGAGTCCCAAGGCATGGCCAATATCATGTGGGGCGGTCCCAACCTGCGCATAATAACATCGCCATGTTGCAGTGCAATAACACTAGCTATTTTTGCTTACGATGTCAAAAAATGTTCGAAAAAAACTGAATAACTATAGAAAACATTCTTCACGAATATTGGAATGTTCACTATATAAAACGATTCAAACCTTTCTAAGAATTTCAAATGCTTCTCGCACGACCTTCTCTCTATGACGATCTGATAACCGTATGTCTAACATTTCGCTGGCGCCTATCTCGTAAAATATCTGCACTTACGGTCCTAGGCTTTGAATATCGCCTTATCAGATTGCAATGCTTGAGAAGTGTTTCCAGCACCCGTCTTCCCGCCTATTGTAGTCTGACTCCGCCTAGCGCAAAAGGTATATAAACGGCTCCATGGTTAGCTAGCTCATGTCACAGCAATGCTGCCCAAATCACTGTATTCGTGCCTCCCAACCATTTCATGTAGTAAAAGTCATATGCCAATCTCTTCACTCATAAGCAACCTAAACACCAGTGATCAGGCTGCGCCTGTTTATTACCCGTTTCGTTGTTGCATTGATTGTACAGTTGTATTGTTATGACTGTTGTATAACTATGATAAGCAGTTTAATTACCCAAGTTTGAGGTGCTCGTCATTGTGACTGCTACTTACAAGAAGACACGTGTGGCGTACAAAAAGATGAGCAGCTAATTCTTATCAAATCAGCTTAGCTACTTGGCATTCTTATATCAACGAGCCGTCCCAACAATAATAAATAAAGATGTAATTCACGGTTCATACCGAATCGTATAGTTGCATGTTCCTACCCCACTAGAAACGCCTGCAGTCCGGAGATTTGCTAATATTATACAGCATCATTACGGTTGTATTTCACATAACTTGAAAAATTATGATAAGCAGGCAGCAAATTAAAAGTTAAAATTATCGCACAATCCTTTTTCCCTTGTGAGACACTGAGTGCATCGGTGGAGTTCGATCGAGAGTTCAGTTATTTTCCGAAATTTGACGGAAAATTACTGAGGTATCCTTCTTTGTGCTAAAAATGAGCTAGAACATTTTCTTGTTTTCTGTGTGACATTGTTAAGCTTTTATTCATCGGCGCCTTCTTCTCTTCTTCATTTCTTTTTCGACGAGCTTCTAAGATGAAATCATTGTTAGTATTGTTATTAGGTGTATGTGTCAATGTTAGTTTTTTATATTGTTATATCAATGCTATATTAATGTTATAGCTGTATCAGTTGGATTAATAAAGTTGGCTGGGTAGATTGCAGTCCACTTGACATTTCCAGGCTCTGAGGATGCTGAAATCCGTCGAAACTTCGGCTTGTTTATAAATAAAGGATAAAGTTACAGTTTTGTGTGCTTGCTCATCAAGAAAACAGTAAATTAATTTTACAATTTCACACCTTGTACCCTTCCTTCTTCGTTGTTCCGAAATTTGGCAAGCATCCAAAAGCATTTACGAATATCATTCTATTGGTAGCTGGAAAAGTGATTTCTAAACTTATTTCTCTTACTTGACCCGACATAATTTATATCATACTATCTGGATGCTAGCACTTTTTGAATTCGATTCGTTTGCCCGCATATGCCATGCAGGAAGGTCTTCGAACATCTCGCGTCTTGGTTTGGCTGTTGCATGAGGGTTTGTTTCTTCGTCATTGTCGGAATATTGTTCAAATGCACAACTCTTATTCTGCCTGGACAAGGTCTTCTGCAGTTTTTTGTCTATAGAATAAACAGCATGTAAGATTTTGAAAACGAGAAATGCTGAACGACATATCTATTCTCGTTATGATCACTAAGAGGCAGGTGGACGTGGCTATGAAAAAGGCTATATTACTAATCGTGGTTGAATTTTTTTATTGATTTTCTAGAAGACATAATTGTTGCGTTTGGTTGCGATAGTGTGATCATCCTAGTTTGATAATTGGCGAAGCTTCGGTAGGCGTTGCGAATGCTTTTCTCAACGTCTACGCCTTTACTATAACGTGACCTATTTCAATGTGGTTCTATCCATTGGTGAGCCCTTACATCCAGCTTTGAGAGTGTAGCTTTAGGAATTATGAGTTATTATGAGAACCCTGAATCTTCATGATAAAGTGGAATAGTTGCTCATCCCATTTATTCCAAACTCAATCTCTTGGTCCCAATATAACGTTCGTCGGAGTTCTCCAAGGTAAAGTCGTCAGTGATCACCTAGATAATATATAGCCATTTATGTGGGACTTTCCGAAGCCAACAAAGATTGCTTTTACTAGTTTATCGTCATAGCTTAATGTGTGTTTATAATCAGCAAAAATTCATAAAACTGGTTTCTAGCAACTATTACCTTCCAAATAAGCATCCACGTATCTGTGCATTCTTGTAAACTCTGTGTGAATGCGTCTGTGCAAGCATTAATTCGTCAATTAAGGTCTGTGTGAATATACGTCTATTTCTGAATATGTCTAAGTCTTTAAAATACATGCATGCTTAAGAAAAGGTATGCAAAAGCATTTATTGGATACAAGTTAATGCTTACAAGCAGAGGTTACACGATTGTGGACAGACCAACCTTCTCAAGTCCTCATCATACTTGGAGGAACGGCAGAAGTTCCATGTCATTAGTGTATTGCATCTGAACAAGTGTAATATTTAGAATTTGTAAGAATATAAAACAGATATTATTAGCACGTACACAGATTTAGAAACGTCTTTGCAATCAGGTCTAGGGGTATACTTCGGCCGAGTAGTGGCGCCTGCAGTTGGCCTAGGTGTTGTTTGAGAAGTCACCGGACCAGACGAAGCTGCATCAAATCATTATAGCAGTGAATGGCTAAGAAAGAAGTCTGTAAAGTACTGCTATAAACTGAAAAATTACCAATTCGATAACGTAGAACCACTTTGGTTTCGTAGAAATTGTTGAAAGTAATTACAGGGACTACGTTGTACGTAGAAATCAATGATATTCCAGCCTTTTTTGAATCACAGAATCTAAACACTTGAAGCAACTCAACTACAATGGTCAACTAGCTCACAATGTTAGACAGTTACCTGTAACCAGTATGACGTTTATCCTTTCCTGTTTTGATTTCAACTCCCGCCATTGAGCATCCGCCATAACCGAAGCCTTGTGTAAAGTTATCAAAAACTACCTCAATGGTTGAACCAATGGGTGCCTTAAAGAAAGTTTGCTTTGGCTTTAATGCTATTAAATTTTAGCTTAGACTGGAATACTTCAATCCAGTAATGGCACGTCGTGTAGTCAAGTTTCCTTTCTCTTGAATCTTTTTTACCCAAGGTGTCCTCAAGTGTTTGGAAGGTGGTGGTTGCCGTCAAAATCTTGCCGCAACCACTTGGCTGTAACGAATGATTTTTTGGTCCAGATGGTGTCTTAAAGAAAAGTGCTTTAATTTTTAATTTTCCTACTCTTTCATTGCAAAGTCTTCCGCCATATCCGCTAGGACAAATGCATTTAGAGCAGTCTCTGGGATGCGGAAACCCACCGTTTTCACAAGCTGCAGAGGACTTTCCACTGCACTTTTCTGCAAAAATTGAGTGTTATGTGAAAGTAGTTAAATGGAAAACGAAAAGGTGAAGAAGTTTTCTCACCGAGGCATCCATAATGCATGTTTACCATAAGCTTATCGTAAAATGAAAGGAACCGAGACCCAAGGGTTTCAATATACTTGACATCGAGTGGCACTACGATGGGCTTGCCGTTCTTTGAGACACTGCAATTAAAGTGTTATCAATTTGTTATGATTTAGAACTAACGCCTAAAAAACTTGGCGCACGGCGACCTTGTTGCTGCGTAGTGCATAACGCTTCCATAATCATAAGTCAGGTTATAGTTGTAGTTTGGTATTTTCACTTTGTTTTATGAATTGAGACAACCAGCCTTCCTAAAATCATACATTTAAAATTTATGGCTATCTGTGCTTTTAAATTTACCTGGAAATTTTCTGGATACAGTGTGACGAAGTCGTCACGATCATGCCTTGACTGGGTGTGGAAGAGACCCAAAGCATGCCCAATCTCATGTACGGCGGTTCCAACCTGTGCAAAATATGAATGACATGTCGTATGAATAAAAAACAAACGAATACTTTACTACTTATACCGATTCGCATCCGGGGCCTAGTGAAAGACTTTGTTCACCTCCAAGTCTTCCAACGTATGACCAGCAACCACCACCTTTGATAACGTTAATTCTATCGGTAGCTGAAAGTTTATTCCTCAAGTAATTATTATACTTTAAAGCGTTTAGAGATTTCCAATCTCTGATTTTTTCTCTCACCTGTTTGGCTCTCTCCGAAGTTAATGCATGTAGAATAAGTCCATATTCCTGCTGCCTTTTTGAAAACCACCCTTGCGTCGTAGGCTGAATTTATATTATTGGACTTTGAAGCAATGGTCGTGGAAATGCAATAGTTATAAAAGCAGACATGCGTTCCAGAAGGCGTAAATCAATCCTTGTGACCACAACGTTTTGGGATAGTTTTTGTCACGGAAGGCCTGTCGTTTGTTGCGTTTGCCCTTGTTCGCTTTGATGTCTTGCAAAATCTCCTCAGTTTGTTCCCTGAAAAGAAAAGTGGTGTAAAAAAGGATAATGGTCAACAAAACGAAGCTATATGAAATAATGGACTTGGTGAGTATCATATCTCCTTGGAACAATGCCGTGTCCACTTTGCTGTTTTGATTGATTTCTTCAATTGAATCACTTGATTGAATTGGTTGAATGTGATCCATCTTATTTTTGAAGACAGTCTGAAATTCTGTNTCACGGAAGGCCTGTCGTTTGTTGCGTTTGCCCTTGTTCGCTTTGATGTCTTGCAAAATCTCCTCAGTTTGTTCCCTGAAAAGAAAAGTGGTGTAAAAAAGGATAATGGTCAACAAAACGAAGCTATATGAAATAATGCACTTGGTGAGTATCATATCTCCTTGGAACAATGCCGTGTCCACTTTGCTGTTTTGATTGATTTCTTCAATTGAATCACTTGATTGAATTGGTTGAATGTGATCCATCTTATTTTTGAAGACAGTCTGAAATTCTGTTCCATTTTCCACTACCAATCGAGCGAGACATAATATGTTCACCTCCATCATATTTAAGGAATCGGTAGAACGCTGTAGGGACGGTGTGAGTTCGTCCTTAATTTCTTTCTCCATATTGTGTAGTTGCTTCAAAAACTTCATCGTATCTTTCGCACTCGGCTCCTAAGAGAGCGAATGAGTGGTAAGGAACTCTCTGCGGACATTTTGCGAACACGAAGGTGGTGAGAGAGCCTTACGCTTTTGAGTAAGTTGTATCCCTCTTCTAGTTTTTCATCAAAACCATCCTCGCTGGTGGATCGTCCATTTCTCGTTTCCGGGCCGTCAACTATCCCAGCATAGGCGCTACTCACCAGAAAAGCAAATAGTATTACTCTCATCCTGAAATGCGAAAAAACTGGAATGAAAAAACCCTAAAAAGACAAAGAGATCGGAAAGTGACTGTTATTCACAGGCTCACATCGCAATCAATTTTGATTTGATATGGATACTGTTCACATAGCTGACACCTTTTCAGCAAGCCATTCTTAACAGTTTTTATAGCTGAAATTATTTCTACTTTTCTGCTTAGTCCTTAAATCACTATTAATAGTGATAATGATTAAAAAATTCGTACTGCTGTTCGGGATATGTTGCAGTGTTAGTCGGAATTCAAGAATGCTCTCATAGCTACTTTTTTTGTCTTCATGATTATCAACCACTTGTTTTCTTTTAACTAAGCGAAGCATTTTCGTGCTTATCACGTAGGGTGATGCTAAATTCGAAAACTGGTGAAGAAAGCTGAAGCGTTCCATTGATGAACAAGTATTTTCCTTTCACACTCGTGCACCAATCTAATCTTAGCTTAATGATCCAAGAAAATAACGATGAACAGAAGTCGTTGTAGAAGTGTCGTCTACACAACACATTAATAGAAGAAAACGGGCAGTCACTTACAGTGATAGGCTTTAATCCTCTAACTTGAGAGGAATCTCTTTTATGAAAGGCCGAATCAAAGAGCAATGAACGTAAACAGTACACAAAGTCTTTCGAATGAATGGCTCGTATTTGGTTATGGAACTATCACTTCTGGTTAACCAGCTGCCTTCAGAGATACTGCACATATTCTGTACACCAGAAAGCATCGGTTTCCTCTCAATAATCTACCGCAGGTTATTCTGAACTGTTAAAAGAAAAAAGAGGTAAAATTGAAGAGGATATAAAACTTAGCCATAAGACGATGTATGAACGAGGCTTAATTTATGAGAGGCTCATGCTTTGAAATTCACACATGCTTTACGAATACAAAAGCGTCCTTTATTCGATTCGTCCCTGGCATTGAGCATCCATGTGCGCTTTGAGATTTGCGGATGGCTAATCCAGCAAAACTCCGAAACAATGGAAATTATGCTGGAACCGACACAACCAGAGATGACGCGCAGTCCAAGTTTCCAAATATCCATGCATCATTTTATCTTCACTCTTTTTTATTCTTTATTGCTTTTTAAATTAGTTTCAAGCATATCAATACTTTCCATGAATTTGTTGAGACTACTGAGATTAAACCGATTGGGACTACCGCAACTGTTGATCGAAAATCGTGCATTGTCTCTGAAGACAGCTGATTAAAGGACAGCAGAAGTATCAGGATCAACTGTGTACCATTCACCCCTATCGTTTTGCGTTTTGTTTTCGTTCACTGTTCTGTGAATCCATAACTGTTTTAGTTTACCAGTCCTTGATTCCAATTTCAGTATTGTCAAACTCTGGTTAGATAACACCAACCCCGTTTCTGCAAGAATTGGTAGAATGAGTAGATAGTGGCTAATCACATCCGATTCCTTAACGAATTCGAGGCTCAAATTCTGTATCGGCTTTCTCACGAATACGTAAAGGACATACTCCGCTCTAAAAAGCCTTTGATAAAGAGAAATGCAAAAGGACCATTGTAACTTTACTTCTTCTCTCTTTGATGCGCTTGACGACGTGTGTATTGGTTACTATAGCGGAAGATTGTGGAAAATGCCGAGCTTATCTATCTATGAATTCGAAAATCAAACAAAGAAAGAAAACTAAGAATTGAAATATTATGAAAATAAAAAAAATGTCTGGTGGGGATAATTTTAAACTACTCATTAATATATACCGAGAAATTAAGCAGACATTTTTTCAACCGTGGCCCGAATCCTTAGGCGATGATCAACTCCTGATTAATGCTTTCCATGATTTCCCTATATGTGACATCGATAATCTTCGTAGAAGTGATTTAATGTATATCTGCCGTATGCAATAAATTCGAGTAGTCTACAGGTGTATTAAATAAGAGTTCTTATCTTATGACGATCACCTTTCGAACCCTACAAGGATAGGGACAAATTTACTAGAGTTCGAACCATGGGTCCATCCAGGGTCCCCTCAACCTCTCTGTACTACTCTTTCTTGCTTTTCTTGCTTTTCTTGCTAATTAATACGTGCTAGTTGGAAACGAATTCAACCAAAAGGACGACTTTGTTTCGAATTTCGGTGACTGAAAGTGCACGGTGACTCTGTTTATATGTGTGAGAATTGCGACTGCTCGATCGAATTCTCGAACATTCGAGAGCAATAGCACTTCACAAGGCAGCTCGATTCGTTGCCATTCAACGCTATTGTCGTTGTTTAGTGCGATTTGCGTCATTTGTCATCTCTTACCGAATGAAGAAAATGTTTCCGTGACACGGCATACCAGCCTGTTTTTTTAAGCAGTTTTTAACTACACTCAAAGTTTAGTATAGTTCTATTGTTCATTTTCCTCAATTTTTCCTTCAATTTCATTCTCTTCCTTCTTCTCTTGGTTGTTATTATGCCGTAGTTTTTATTCACTTTTTCTTATTTCTTAACGATTTTCTTATCTATTAACTCCATGGTCTTCCGAATAATTCAATGGAACCTCCTCCCTCAAAAAGAGCATCACACCACCTGATACGATGCCGCTTTCTTCAGTACTCTTGACTTCAGTCAAACTAAATGTCGCTCGCCTTGCCCTACAATGCCATTGGCCTATTCTTAGTTAACTGCTAAATGGAACTGTCAAACGCGTTTAACTTGATGACGATGCTGGAAGTATGACCCTCCCGTTTCAGATCACTGTTCGATACTTAAGAACCCTTTCTACCTTAATGAATCAGTGAACCACCAAAGCGATTCTCTTGTAGTTATCAATTCACTTTTATAATATATAATACCAAAAATGTTGTGAGGGAATGGGGGGCTGTCAACGCCCAAGCATAATCTCCACTTTTCCGAGATTTGCTGGTTAAGCCATTGTGGTTTCCTGGAAACCCGTGGACAGCCTAGCCAAAGTCTGCCCTAGGTCGTCACAACGACCAGGCAGTCGCAGCCCTTGTGGATCAGAGGGAGAATTGTTACCATGCGGCTTTGATGCTGGCGGATTCTGGTATTGGTTTACTCTTAGCTAGGCTTCATGGTGGAAACGCCGGACCCCTTCTCAGCTTGAGAGACCCTGCCGGAGAGACGAATCCTTTCGCTGTGCTTCGCAGTCCGACATCCAGAAACACCTCCCAGCCACGATGAGGTGCTAAACATCTGGTAGGGAACTTATGATACCTGTATCCGTTTTAGAAAGAGCTGCCAAGGTGGGAAAAAAATTGAAGATTGCAAACCGCTTGAGCTTTCAAAGTGTAATAATCACTAAAGAATTAAGCCTTCTGCTACCGATACAATTAGCGTTATCAAAAGTGGAGGTGGTCATACGATGGAGCTTGGAGGTGAACAAAGTCTTCCACTTGGCCCCGGATGCGAATCGGTATGAGTAGTGAAGTATTCATTGTTTCTTATTCATACGACATGTCATTCCTATTTTGCGCAGGTTGGAACCGCTGTACACGAGATTGGACATCCTTTGGGACATTTCCATACGCAGTCAAGACACGGTCAAAAGGTTTTATTACACTTTATGCAAAAAATTTTTGGGTAGATTTGAAAACGTTGATAGTTATGAATTTTTAACATATGATTTTAGGATGGCTGGTTGTCTCAATTCATAAAACAAAGTGAAAATAGTAACTACAACTATACCCTCACTTATGATCATGGAAGTGTTATGCATAACGCACCAACGAGGTAACCGTGCGTCAAGTTTTCTATGTCTTAGCTTCATACCATAATAGAATGTCAAGCACCTTAAGTGCAGTGTTTTAAAGAACGGCGAACTCATCGTAGTACCACATGATGTCAAGTATATTCAAACCCTTGGGTCTCGCATGCTTTCATTCTACGATAAGCTCATGGTAAACATGCATCACGGATGCCTCGGTAAGAAAACTTCTTTATTCTTTCGTCTTTTATTTAACCACTTTCACATGACACTTAATTTTTCCAGAAAAATTGAATGGAAAGTCCTCTGCTGTTTGTGAAAATGGCGGGTTTCCACATCCCAGAAACTGCTCTAAATGCATTTGTCCTAGCGTATATAGCGGTAGACTTCGCAATAAAAGAGTATGCGAGTCTAAACCTAAATAGGTTCTACTTCACAGATCATCTGAACATGGCAATCATTTGTTACAGCCAAGTTGTTGCGACAAGATATTGGCGGCAACCACCTCCTTCCAAACGCTAGAAGACAGATTGGTTGAAAGAAATCCAAGCAAAACAAAATTCGACTACACGTTGTGCCATTACTGGATTCAAGTATTCCAGCCTACGCTCAAACTGATTAATACTGAAGCTAAGATAAACATTTGTTAAGGCACCAATTGGTTCAACCATTGAGATAGTTTTTGATAACTTTGCACAAGGTTTGGGCTATGGCGGATGTTCACACGCTAGAGTTGAAACTAAAACAGGAAAGGATAAACGTTGCGCTGGCTACAGGTGAGCGTCATACACAATGGAGCACTGAAACGTTAAAATGTAGTTGTTTGAAAAGTGTTTAGATTCTGTGATTCAAAGAATGTTGGAATATCTTTGATCTCTACGTACAACATCGTCTCCGTAAGTACTTTCAACGATATCCACAACACTAAAGTCGTTTTACGTTGCCGAATTGGTAATGTTTGTATATATGTAAATAAATAAATATATATATATATATGTCACAAACTGCCTTTTCTATGCAAACCCGCGAACTGTAGGCGACACTACTTCGCCAACGTATACGCCTAGTCCAGATTGCAAGGATATTTCTGATTCTGTGTATGTGCTGTGATTACTGCTTTATATTCTTACAAATTCTAGGTACCTGCTCAGATGCACTACATTAATGACATGAAATATCTGCCATTCCTCCAAGTATGATGAGGAGTTAAGGATGTTGATCTGCGCGCAATCGTGTAGTCTTTGTTAGCAAGTACTACCTTTTATCCAATAAATGCTTTTGCATATCGTCTGTCAAACATGGATGTATTTGTGGTACCCAGACATATTTAGAGAGATGGGTATATACACACAGACATTAACGAACGAATTAATGCTTGAACAGAAGAAATCACAAAGAGTTTATCGAAGCTTATTCAGAAAGTAGTAGTTGCCACAAATAGGCATTGACAATCTTTATTGTCTACGCACTAACGTAAAGCTATAACGATTACTCGGTCGCAGATGGCTATGACCTTGGTAAAGCCTCATACATTACACCACGCATCCTTAAAGCTTGTCATTGGCGATTTGACACAGTAGAACTTGAAGAACATTACATTGAGACCTGAAAATTAACTTCCACGTCCGACTTTGTATTAACCTCGGCAGTGGCTTTGACCTTTCCAGACTCCGAGAAAGGCGAAATCTGCTGAAGCGTCAGCTTGTACGTAAATAAAGAAATAAAATAACACCTGAAAATTAATTGGAACGAATGGAATGAGTGGCTGTTTGAGTTCACCACTACGACCATGTCCACCCATGGTAACTCACGATTCCAGAAGCCTCTCTCAATGCTGGACGTGAGAGCCTGCCGTCGGAGAAAACCGTAATGAGATAGAGAGATAGATCACATCGAAGCTTCGCCAACTGTCACACTCCGACGATCGCACTACGCCGTCGAGACGGAGTAGTTACGGCTTTCAGAAAGACGTTGGAAGAAACCGTCTATGAATACTGTTCTGATCTTTTCAATAAGCGCGTCCACACGCCTCTATGTAAAATTGCGATGGATAAATATGCCGTTCATCAGTTCTCGTCTCCAAACTTCAACATACTACTTATTTTATCTGTGGAAAACTGTAGAAAACCCAAGCAGTATAAGAGCTGAGTATCTGAATAATCTTCTGTAGGTAACGAGAAGACGAAGAAAAACCTTAAGCAGCAGCCGAACCCACACGCCAAATGCTTCTAGCTATTCCACTGATTTCTTACTGTTTGCAAAAAAGAACGAGCTCGACAAGAGGACATCGTCTCACCGAAGCTGCTTTCAACTGCATTTTAGTTGAAAATGAAGTCACTCGATTGGGACAGGAAAGACATACACATTGATGGAAAATTCGTTCCAAATTTCCCTTTTGGTTTTCCTGAGGAGTACCAATGAAGCAGAGGCTATCCAAAATAAGCTTAACGAAGCGAGATAAAAGAATGGTTCGTGCATAAATAGGGCGAACACCCAGTTGGTGAATAATCTATGGTGCCAAGGCGTCCAAATAGAACTAGATGGTTACCTGATTACAGGGACCACCTCTCACGTTTGTTTTCGACGTTCTATGAACATAAAGAACAGCGTGAATGAGGATGGCGGCAACAGCGAAACATGTTCGTCGCATATATAGGCTGCGACCGTTCGGGTTGTGTTCGATGAGAGACGGTTGCGATAGGCGGCAGTCATCGGCAGACCCGTGTGCGTGCGTCAATAGCAAGAGCGGCGTGCGAACGAAGCCACCAAGTAGTGTGTGTGTGTGTGTGTGTGTGTGTGTGTGTGTGTGTGTGTGTGTGTGTGTAACACTCTTGCACTACGAGATGCAGTCGCTGATTGACGCATTGATAAGCAGCGGCAGCATCAGCAGCATCAGATGCTGTATCGTGTTTGTAATATTTGGAAGGGTATAATATAGGAGTATCTTGAACATTTTGAGCTACTTCTTACTCACATGGTTGCTCTATGGCCCATATTCGCAAATTGTACTGCACATTTTCCATTCTTCTGATTCTCTCATAGACTTTTCGAACTACGAGTAAAGCTTGATGTCGGCTACGCTCACGTTCACCAGTTATATATATATATATATATGTATATATATATATATATATCCTGGTTTGCTGATCTTCGAGGACGCTACGTTTCCATCGAAGCCATTCTCCTTCTACAATCAGAAGGAGTTCTAATATAGGAATGGTCTCATCGATGAGCACAGCTAGAGAAGCGTCAGTTCGACACTGCAGAAGTGAGCGCCCCTACGTAGTCAAAGAACAAAAGCAGAGCACTGTTTTGACCAATATTGCATTATTTTGGCTACGTTCTGGGTGGCACAACGATTCCTACAGAACCGTGCTCGATCTACTGCTTAAACAAAACCTTTGATCGTAAGAGACAGCGAGGATCAGTTGTTGCAAGGAGCATGTGAAGCAGGCAACAAAGGCAAATAGAGTTATGGTTGAAAGATTCTTTCGGACATCCTTTCAGAGATGATGGTTGTGCAGTAGGCCCAACTGTGATAATTGTGGAAAATTTTTCTTTTCTTTTTAAGGCTTTGTTGTACTGCAGTTTATGGGATAGGCAGATCTAATGCAATAGAGGTTATCCAGTTTTGGAGCTATACCCCTTCATGATTACTTGTAAACCTTTTAGAGAACGAATAAGTGGTTGCTCTTCTTATGCGACATTTTGGTGTCGAACCAGAATTTAAAATGAAAAGAAGTTTTAGCTCTTTTCTTTCGTTCTTTGCTCTCTTCTTCCATTTTTCTTTTGGAATTGAAGGGTTGCCAGAAACCAACTTTTATCGCTGGCATTTATTGCCACCTGCTGTGTTAGATCCGTTGAAGTCGATCCTAACTTCACTTTCTTCCTGCTCTGTAGAAATTCTTTGGTGGTGGTCGAGAAACTCTGCGAAACCTCATCATTAAGAAAACGTGGCATGGCAGAATTAGCCCAGCTTTGAAGCGTACCGAGAAATCTTTTCCTAGATTTTTTTTTTAAAATCCGTCATCATCTTTTGATAGAAGCAACTTTTTGAGCGTAAACTAAATCGAATCCTTCCACAACGAAAGCGTCGAATGGGTTCGGGACAGAATGAATGTTTCATAATGGTGTCATGTTCATGAAAATGTAAGCGTCTCTGCATTGGATCCGCTAATAGGAATCACCCATATCCAGCCGCAAATTCTTTTCGCTGTTGGATAGTCACTGAAAACCGCTACGAAGTTGAGATTCTAAGTTGGGAAGTCACATGAATATATTACCAGGCCAAATCAACTAATTCAATGGTTCACAGTGATAGAAGGACATAGAATAAAGCGCTCCACGTTAATTAACCCCTAGGGTAGCGCTAGGCATTCGACTGCATTCGTGCCATCTTGGAGGTGATCCAATACTGTGTTTGGAATTTAATAGCTTGCAAAGTAGAGCTTCTGTCCTCGCATACGAGCTTGACTGCATCTACTACTCATGCAATGCACATCAATTCCATCCATCTGCAAGAAAAACTATCGGCGTTTTGCAGAAATTCCCAAACCTAAAAATGAACAGTAGGGACGACTGCCTTACAATCATTCGTCGTGACCTGCGCCATACCTTATGCTGACTTTTTGACATGAGTCACTGGAGGACGCGTTGCCAAATAGTACTGCATTAAGAGGCACTGTACAGTGAGAATATTTTAAAAATCGATCTTAATCAAACCTTTTCAACAAAAATGAATAATTTTCTTTATGAATGAGCTGATATCATCTTGGCGCAATAGCTTTTATTCGGCGATTTCGTCTTTTTCAGGGTTGTGTCTAGTCGAGTTGGTGGTGTCAAATTTGTCTTTGTTGTGGTCTGAAAGGTAATTTGTTGCAAAAAAAAACTTCTTCGTTGTCCATAAATAGCCTTTCAAGTAAAAAAATCTAACCAAATCAAAGATCTTGCCGTGTCGCCAAAGTCATTTGCGGTCGGCGTTGTAGTTGTGTAACACTCACATCTGTCTTGCTGACCATTCCATCAACCATAGTCTTCTAGGAAGGGTCAATGAAAAAGCTATCAGCAAAAATCAAGCAACTCAGCTCTATTTCGAGTAGTTTGGACATGATTGTTGATAAGCGTATTCTTGTGTCCATACAGGTATATATATATATACATATATATATATACATAAACATAAATATATAGGTCTCGAATTTTGTATATACGTATGCATGCATGTGTCATAGGGCGTGTTTAGATCAGCGGATTGATATACTGTACACATGGCTCGATCACCATTCCCGAGCCTACTAAGCCTTATGTCATCCTGGAAAGGTAATTTGGCACCAGAGTTGTCTGGTAGGATAGCAGCATTGACTCGTTGCATCTGTAAGCCACCAGAAATGATGACATAAGATGTTCATTTAATCACCTCTAACGATGGTTGATGAAGTCGAGAGCACCGCGCACCGTCAGAGATTCATCAACGGTGGATGCTTCAAATTTCAACACACATGCGTGGCTAATCGTAACAATTGAGTTGAGGAAGCCTGCTGCTATGCATAATCAACGTATCAAACTTTGTTGTGGAGCTGTTTGTGTCGACGACTACTTCGTGTTCCTCTAGTTATGCACGCATAGAGCTTATTTATTCAGCTAGCCTTTGTGTTCTATCAAATAAAAAGCCAACCGAAATATTTTGCTGAAAGGTCCAAATTAAATAAATTGCTTTGTTTCATTCCACTAGAAATCAAATATTTCACTGCTTGTGTAAACAACTACCAGTAAAATCTGCATAAGAGCCAGGCTAACGTTCGATCGATGTTCACCTTCCGCCATTCCTCACCAAAGTTCTCTTTCGTTTCCATTAAATTTCTGTCTGCAAAACCCCCTTCTCGTTTCCATGCAATTTTCTTCCCTAATCGTGAAAGGTATTCATGAGTTTAAAACTGCGGTGGAAAAAGAGAGTCTATCTCTGAAGAGTTACCGAAACTGAAAACTAGTTAGGATTTTTCCGAAGATTGAGACTGTGTCACTGAGGAGATGTGTGAGACCGTTTTGGATACTTATCGCTGAAAAGAGTTAAAATACAGTTTATTGTATTATAAGCGTGATGATCTTCGTACCCGTCTAAGTGAGTGGAAGTCTCGAGTCATGTCTGAAGCATGATGTGAACTAATCGGCTCTACTTGCGTTTACCCAATTTACTCAGTTTTTAATAGCAGTGTAGAGGGAGTAGCTAACAGTTCACATTTCCTTCAGAATGAAGGTTTTCGTATTCGCATGTCTTGTTAGCTTCGTTGGCGCAACAATACTCAACAATCAAGCGCCAAGAATTAAGCGATCCTCAAGAGAAGGAAGCTTCGAAGAAAAACTAAAAGAAGGAAATGAATTGCTGAAAAACGTAAGGCTATCCAATTAAAAGTAAAGACAACGTGTATGACTCGATCAACTATTGTCGTTCTCTCAATCCTGCACATCTTACAGGAACCAAATGCGGATGACACAATGGAACTTCTCAGGAAATTGCACAACATGGAAGATGAAATCAAGGAGGAACTCAGTGCATCTGAAAAGCCGAGTCCTGAAGTGTTGAAAGCGATGAAGGTAAGCACGTTGTTTTCTTGCATTTGACGCATTGAAGTGATATGTGAATGTGATTCTCTAGGATTACGCAAAAACGGTACAAAATCAGGAGGGTGGTTCAATCCCGGAAATCAATGGACGCAATAAGGTCGGCTCGGCGCTATTCCAAGGAGACATGATTCTCACTAAGTTCGAACTTCGCCCATAGTAGGCTTGTTTCTGGACGATTTGTTCTGATTTTCAGAGAACAAGCTGAGGAGATCATAGAAGACGTGAATGAGGATATTGCCAAACATAAGAAACAAGGAACGCGCTCGCCCGAGTGATTAACACTATTAATGTTAATGTAATCGTTATTGTCACTGATGCATATATTGTTCACCTCCTTGTCGCCAATACTTACACGAGTAAAAATTCTTACTCTTTATCCTAGTAGATTAATAAGACAAAAGTGCACTGAGAAGATTTAAGAGAATCTCCCATCGATATCTTCAAACCGTAAGAACTCACAGCAACGCTGCCCGGCTCCATAACTCTCGACTTATCCCTAATTCAGCAATTTTCTCTACTTACATGTCTAAAATTTTATTTGATTCGTGGAATCGATTCCTGCGCCCCTAGCCCACCAAGCCTTCCATCACTCCGGATAGAAATAGCACCTCGTGTTTGCTGAACAGAAGTAGAAATATATATTCAATCAATGCCGAGGTTAATAGAAAGTCGGACTTGGCAGTTACAAATAGACAAATAGACTGTGTCGTACAAAACTTCACTGAAGAGTAACTTGGGCCTAAAATCTCGTACGCCGCTATAAACACTCACTGGAAAGGAAGAAAAATCCACGAGTGCAAAAGAAATTCCAAAGAACGCGAACCATTAAGATAGAAATGGAAGCCACCATTATTGCAGTGGTTAAAGGTGCTCTGAAATATGTACATCGTATTTTTTTATCTCCCGGTCCCATCAGCAATCACCAGTCAATGAAATTGGTGTAGAGAGCAAAATCGGCATTGAATCCAGTTAAGCTCAGCCTGCAGTCGAAATCACAACACTAACTTTTATTTACCGCTTACCATAATTTTTTACGGCAGGGTATTATGTGAAATACAACCACAATTGTGCTGAACTCTTTGCAAAATTGCAGATTGCAGGTGTCGCCGTGGGCATCGAACACGCTATTGCTTTCTCCAGGAGGTACCACGTTCACCAGCAAACTACATAGCTCTGTCCACATCTTTCGCTTCGCCTCTCTCTCTCGTGTGTTTTGTTTCCTTGCCTTCAGATTTTCTAAAACCCGCCGCTAGACGTTGAATTTTGAGCACAATATCTTATGGGAAGACACCAGCTTTATCAGTTATAGACTTCCTGAGCATCGTGTGTTGGTGAACGCGTTAACCCCCTGAAAGGGTCTTAGCGTGTTCGATCTCCACGATCACGTGGTTTCCACGCAGAGACCTGCGGTTCAAATTTTTCAAATATCTCAACATTATTCTGATTGTGTTCCACACAATATCACGCTGCGAAAAATTGTTGTAGACAGTAAATAAAGAATGTGTCATTTTCTTGTTCAGCAATCGCGAGGTTTTTAAACAGCATACATTTACTTCCATAAAAACACAACACAATACCAATAGCACCATTTTCCCCAACGTTCTTTAGACAACAAGAGCCCAATAATGAAGTTGATGTTAAATTTCGGATGTTTGCGAATGAAACTCTTAAAGTCCTTAATCACTATCGCGCGAAAAGATACAGCTCAAACCTCACTCCAGTGCAAAAACGTGGTATGCGAGAGGTACGAGACCTGATAAGGTTGAAAACCATAAGACTTTCCGTTAGTGATAAGGGTGGAGAGTTTGTCGTAATTCCTCAATAGTTAGATGTGGAGATAACGAAAAAGCATCTTGAAGATGCCTCGCTTTATCGCCCATCATCTGAGGAGGAATTCAAAAGTAAATACCGAAAACTAAACCACGAATGGGCCAAAATGGCAAGGGCTGCTGGTTTGAAACCATCAGTTATCTCTCAACTTAAAGTTGCCTTACCAACATGCCACGTCTTGTACTTACTTATAAAAACTCATAAGTTAGTATCCAGCGATGATCTTGCGTCTACCGATCCATCACTATTTAAGGTTAGACCTATCATTAGCTGTGCAGACAGGCCAACGGACAGGATAACATAGTTTTTAACCCTAATATTTAAACAGTTGTTAAAACACATTCCAGCCTATCTTACGAATACCCAGATGTTTCTGGATCGTCTACGTACTGCGCAGCCCAACAGCGCGTGCGTGATGGAGTCCTTCGACGTTACCGCCCTTTATACAAACGTGTCGAATGACTCCGCAATGCAAGCCATATTCGAACTCCTTACACAACACGAAGGAGAAATAAACATGTATGGCTT
>UYYA01005038.1:0-44444 GCA_900624975.1 Angiostrongylus costaricensis
AGACGCAACGTCGAGACGAACAACAAGCATGGACCATCGACTCGGATCACCGGCTCTGAGGAAGACGAAGACGTCGAAACGTTAGCAGAAAATAAATATATTTATCAACCTCGTGAAAGCTTATCAAGAAAGAATACATATTGATTAGTCACACCGAGGTTTTGGGAAGGTCGGTTTCGAAATATATAAACAGAGTTCAACAACAGTTAATTTTTCATATATTTTTGTACTTGTTTGTGCTTTGTATTTATATTTGTTTCATATTTATGTATTCACTCTTATTAGCATTTACCCAAGTGCTATTTATATTTTCATGCTTATAGAACATGTAATCTAAAGGTTCCAAGAAAATTTAGAAGCTCAGAGCATTTTTTATCTTTAAAATACGCTTTCATTGAATTTGGACGTCTGTGGCGCAGTTGTCGGAGTTCCCTGAAATGCGCAATGTATCGGTCGCTGGTTCGCATTCACGTTCAGACTAAGGAGGAACAAAGCGCTGATTTGATATATCGGTTGCCTATCGCTTGTCATTGTTAATCACCTCTATGATGCCTGATGAAATCAAATGCATGGGTTTTATCCCTCAAGGATTAATCAAACGCTGAATGCTGAAGGGTAAATCCGTTCTCACCATTTCATTGGATTTAGATAAATGCCTGCTGCAGGTATTACCAAGAAAAAGCTATAAGCTACTTCACTGCTTTGGAAAACCAAAAAAACATTGAGATTGTTCAACGCTTTAAAACCCTTTTTGTATTATATCCTTCTCATCCATTTAAAATCCGTTTCTCATAAAACAGAAGAAAGCAAAGACTAAATCGTGTAGATTAACCTAAAGTAAGGCCCGCTCCTGGCGCATCCACTGTAGTGGTTAGAAGTACCATGCAACATACTGGATCGATCGCTGGTTTGAACCGATGCCCCAGCTTCAGTAACCCTTCCATCCCTATGGTGCCGGCAAATTGGCAGCAGATTTGTCTGAGGAACGAAAATAACGATTTAATACAGTAGTTTTGATACACCACAATTACTGTGTAGAGTAAACATGCATTCAGCCTCTTCCAAGATGCTTAATGAAATGGAATGGTAAATTTCTCATGGATTGGTCAACAAAATGTTCTCCATGAATTTCAGAACCCCGTCCACGAAAACAAAGATATCTGACATTCCAAAAATTTAATATTTCAGTCCAGTAACTTCAAAACAGCCTTTTCTGCCTAAATGGCCACACAAAACATGCAACGTATCTTTGGCCAAATCCACCTCCCAGGATGGACTTAGGCATCTTTTTACCAAGAAGGGCAAAAACGAAAGGCATCATCATTCTTCCATCCACGAAACATTTACTAAAAAAAAGTAGAATGATGGATTAACATAGCGATTCTTCCAATCTGACAAAACTCGCTCACTATCATCGGGAACTTCTACTGAAGACCTGGTGATGCACCTTTAGTAAATAGATCACGGTATAATCGAACGAATGTGGACGATAAGACACCCACGTAGCATACCAAAGGTGGTGAAGAAGAATGGTATTCTGAAAAGACAAATGCAAAGGACCTGGTTTAATTTGTATCCTTGATAAGGACAGCTTAATTATGAATACGCATTAATTTGAGCAACTAACAGCTTGAACCGAATGGCTTCGGCAGAAAAGGCACAAATTATTGGAACCTCTCATGTCTTACTAGCTTTGATCACAGCATCACACAGGGAAGCAAAGGAGCCTAGGGAATTTTGTGTAATTATAAAGAAGCTGCAAGTAATTCTTCGTATTTTTGTTGAGCAAACGCGAGGTGTTATTATTCTTTATTCACGAATGAGCCGACGTTTCGGCGGATTTCGCCTTCCTCAGAGCCTGGAAAGGTCAAGTTGACAGCAATCTACTTGGCCAGACGCCTCCATAACCAAACAAAGAAACTCTAAACCAAGATTTCAATCACATTGAACACAGCTTTGCACACTCACCGCTTTCTATGAGGTTTCCACTAAGTATGTTACGTAGAGACCAACCGCACAGAAATCACATGGAAGTATAATGTGCCCCACTCATCAGCATAGCAGTCTTATATACTGCCCTACATCACGCGTGATAATGAGGCATTCTTCCCTGCGGTTCATTTTCGGATTTCTGGAATTAATCCAGAGTGCCTCGAGAGTTTTTCGCGCCTGTGTTCTTGATTCGCGTGCAAGGATCGTGGTACTATAAAAATAAGTACAGCTATAAAACGCTGCTTAAGAAGGGCGGGTTTAGAGAATTCGGTACGCGTAGTTGAAATACCACCGAGTAATCTTAAGCGCCAGCTAGTTCGTAACCGCCTATATGACCGTCTATGTGCAACTCAAAACTGCATAATTTGCCCCAGTGGTAGAGACGGTGATTGCATGAGCTCGGGTATAGCTTATCTGATCTCCTGTAAGACGTGCGGTGACGAATACATTGGCGAAACGGGCAGACCCCTCTGTGTCCGCATAAAAGAACACCTAGCCAGCAAACATAGACCAAATACTCCGCTAGGCACGCATAGGACCCAGAGACATAACGGGGACGACTTTGAAGTATGTCACGATCCTCGCACACGAGTCAGGAAGACAGGCGCCAAAAACCCTCGAGGCACTCTGGATTAATTCCAGAAATCCGAAAATGAACCGCAGGGAAGAATGCCTCATTATCACGCGTGATGTAGGGCAGTATATAAGACTGCTATTCTGATGAGTGGGGCACATTATACTTCCGTGTGATTTCTGTGCGGTTGGTCTCTACGTGACATGCTTAGTGGAAACCTCATAGAAAGCGGTGAGTGTGCAAAGCTGTGTTCAATGTGATTGAAATCTTGGTTTAGCGTTTCTTTGCTTGGTTATGGAGGCGTCTGGCCAAGTAGATTGCTGTCAACTTGACCTTTCCAGGCTCTGAGGAAGGCGAAATCCGCCGAAACGTCGGCTCATTCGTGAATAAAGAATAGTAACACCTCGCGTTTGCTCAACAAAAATACGAAGAATTACTTGATCAATGCCGAGGTTAATAGAAAGTCTGTCGTAGAAGCTGCAAGCAGTTTAAACCTTTAAAAAGATGATTTTCGGAAGTTCAATGCTAAGAGTGTCCCTCGGTGAATTTCTAGAAATCTTGACAGCCTATGGATTGGGAAGAACTGGAGCGATGTTGTCCGAGTTCACCACAATGAACAAAACCATTCATTCTGGACGAATTCTTTCCGAAGGAAGCGTTCTAGTGTTCGAAGGTTGGCTGCAAAGAGTGTCAGGACAAAATTGATCTCCAGATATCATCTTCAATCGACGGTTTTACTTAATAGGCGTTGCATCAAAGTTTCTGCAGAATTGGACCAGTTCTCATTTTGCAACAAGCCAAATTTCCTGTACATTGGTGAACCAGTTGTGTCTAGACTATCTCGATTGCTTACACGCAACCTATTGCAATACAAGTTGCTCAAATGATAGAAAAATATCAGGGCAATCTTTCAGTATAATGAGCATCCTCGAGCGCGTTTGCACAATAAAGACCATGGGAGGGAGCAGAGTTTCGAAAAGAGTTCGCTCCGATCGATCATATCCAAACGGCGTAACACTCAAGTAGTCATTCATAGAGAAGGTCAATCGTGTTAAGGCGAAAGCGACCAAGGAAACCGTCGAGAATCATGGTACGCTTATTTAACAATAACCTTTTATGAATTGTAAAATGACTTTAAGTGAGTGAAGAAGAGAATCTCAATAAAGCTACACACACCAAAATCATTCGTTGCGAGTCTCCAGATCCTCAGGCGTACATTTCAATGGAATAAAATGAAGGAATGAAATTTTTCCAGTTATCAATTCCACATCATGGTGTGATGTATTCATAGATCTATCTTCGTTCATCGGGGCTGAAAGCGGAACATTATGGTAGTGAAGATCCCGACGGCACTAGTTTAGAGTGGTTTGTTTTTGAGCTCCTTCAAACAACTTATTCTACATATATCGGAAGTAAATTCTCGTGCAAAGATCTTCTACAGCTGGTATTAACTATCAGCTGTGTTAGGTGTGTTGCAATCAGACAAGCTTCAGTCGCCTTCTCTTTTCGAGCAAAACCTAAGTGGTAACGGAGATTTCGTCTTAACTTCGCCTTTGGGGATCGTAGGTAAGTTTGGCACAACAAAACCTGTTTCAGCTTTCCACAACGATGTAAGTTGTTTTCGAGCTTACGGCTGAATCGAATCTTCGCAAGGAGAAAGAAGTGATCAGATCCAGTACAAAAACCAGGTGCCACTGATTTATCAAAGGGAACCATTTTCTGGTCGTGAGAATTTCGTCGATCTCTGCATGAGTTAGGAGACCCCTATGTCTATTGGCAATTTTCTCCCTTATCGAAAAATAAATCTCCGTGGAAGAGACGTGCTGGAAACAGTAGTCCCACAAGATGGTCTCTATTCTCATTTGGTTATTCTATTCTGAACTTCCACGTCCTACATTCATTTTGTTCCGAATCTAGCATTGAATTCTTTAACAAAGAATTTATAGAAGGAATTTTCATGACCAACAAGTATTACATATTTCATATACGACTAACGTTTCGACGTCTTCGCCTTCCTTACAGCCGATGGTTCGAACCGATGTCCACAGTTGTTCGTACTCTCGATATGGTGCATTCGTCGTGGTAACGGGTCGAGTCTTCGTCGAAACGAAGACATCGAAACGTTGGCCGAGTAAGTTTGCTAACAACCTCGTGCCAGCTTATCAATAAAATACGGTACATTGATCATTCACATCGGGGTTAAGCGAGAGTCAATTTACAAATATTACATATTTCTTAGTTCCCATTTTATAAAATATTAGACCGGCGTAGCGAATCATAACCAAATTCGACAGCACAGGTATAAAGGCCATTCCTTAGTTGAGACTAACGAAGATATTTCAAAGGCTGACTTCCTTTTAACCCTGGAATGAGTAATCAGTGTGTGTATTTTCGTTGATAAGCTAACGCCAAGTTAATTAAAAAGCTTTTTTCTCAGTCATGCTGAGGTTAGAGGAAAGTCGGCTTTTGAAATATTGTTACACTCTGTGCCAGCTGATGATGATCCCAACTGCTGCAGCATAGACTGTCCGTAGAAGGACAAATGATTATCATATCGAGCTCTGAAATCATCCGATGGGAAAATGCTAGGTTGCTAACCACAGTAAAACAAATACACACAGCATAATTTCTTGCTTATCAATGAGTCAATGAATCCTGACGAATCCAAATGTAATCCGCAGTAAGAATAAATCAAGGAGGCGACAATAGAATCTCTTCGTCCTCTTGACGCATCTGAGCCACCCAGTGCGATCCACTCACCAAACTCATTTGGTATAACGCTCTTTTTTCTGGCGATAGAGTAGCCACTGATAGCTCCCCGAAATCTTTCGCGGTCTGGATTTGATCTTAGGTGGGTTTCCGAGTGGAACACTCGGAGTATAATACTTCTCAGTTTGGGTCAGCTTACTAGGAAATGAAGGACTGATGCTCGTTCTTTTTTTAATTTTTTTTTTTGCTTTTTGTACACTACCTTTCTTTCACACCTACGTACAGACTCTCCATGTGGCGTGTTCGTCGCCTTACCGAGTCGGATGTTCTTCAGTGGAAAACCGCTCGAAAGAACATTCGACTCGATACGACTACGAAGAAACCATCGAGAAAACGAACAGATAGTTCTCAGGATCGACTTTCTCTTAACCTCGGCATTGGAATATGAATGTGTCGTTTTCTTGTTCAGCAATCGCGAGGTTTTTAAACAGCATACATTTACTTCCATAAAAACACAATACAATACAAACACAAAACGAACAGACGTCGAAACGTTAGCCGAGCAAACATCTTTATTAAGCACGTGTTCGCTTAATAATCTAAGTAGGTATTGACTACTACTAGTAAAGTTAAATGACGGCCGGCATGAAAGAACTCGTCTTATTTATCTAATGGGTTAAAGCAACTAGTCGTATTGCCCCTCGTGCAGTGAACAGAAAAAAACTCCCACGGTCGATTTCCTGTTAACCTCGGCATTGATCCAACAATTCTTTATATTTCTATTTACCAAACACAAAGTGTTATTTTATTTCTTTATTTACGCGAAATTTTACACAATTTATTTACAGGGCGCCTGAGGCGCAGTGATCGAAGGCGCTCTGCAACACACACGTGGAATCGATCCCAGCACCTATGGCTCACCAAGCCTTCCATTCCTCCGGGTTCGGCAAATTGGCACTAGACTTGTCTGGGAGAATAGCAGCACTGGCTCGATACATCGGTAAGCCACCGCGAGTCATTGTAAAGGCCAGATATGCATTCAATCACCTCCAACGATACTTAATGAAGTCGAATGCATGGAGCATCCCTCAGGGATTGATCAACGTCGAGAGCTTTACCGTTTTTTTCATTTACGCACAAGCTGACGTTTAAGCGGACTTCGCCTTCGTCAGAGCCTAGAAAGGTCAAGTTGACCGCAATCTACCCAGCCAAGCACCTCCATAACCAAACAGAGGAAATGCTAATCCAAGATTTCAATCACATTCAACACAGAACAGCTCTTAGCACTTTCACCGCTTTCTATGAGTCTTCCACTGAGTATGTCGCGTGGTCCTGGTATCAAACTAGTCCCATAGTGGCCAATATTAGTGAGCCAAGAATGGTGAATATAGAAGCAGGGGTTATATTGGGAAAATACACGACATGCTGTACTTCATGAGGAAAGGTGCTAAACAACGTCACTATTGATATTTTAATTTAGTGGATTCGTTTCGCCTTTTAATCCGCTTGAGTGTTCTCCAATTTTGCTGTACTTACTTGATACTTGATACTTGAGCCGCCCGTCCTCACTAGTTGTGCGGGCCCCAGCATAATCACCATTTTCGGAGATTTATTGGTTAAGCCATTGTGGTTCCCTGGAATCCCTAGCACAGCCTGGCCAAAGTCTGCTCCAGGTCGTCACTACTACAGGCAGTCGCAGCCCTTGTGGATCAGAGGGAGATTTGCCACCATGTGGCTTTGTTACCAGGGCGGTGGTAGATCCTGGTATTGGTTTACTCTTAGCTAGGCTTCCTGATGGAAACGCCGGACTGCTTTTCATCTTGGGAGACCCTGCCAGAATGACGAATCCCCCGCTGCACATCGCAGTCCGACACCCAGAAACACCTCCCAGCCACGATGAGGTGGTAAACGGTTGGGAGAAAACAAGAATATAAAGAAAAAAAGACATTTGTCAGACGAAACGCCACTCTTTCACAAATGGTAACTTGGAACGTCTAAGTGTTTCAGAATTCATATATTGTGCCGACTTAACTTCAAAGTAAATAGGGCCTGGTACTGCAGATCCAACGGTTCTGCTTTTGAGAGGAATGGATATCGAGAGACTAGCAAATGTGCTCTATCAACGAGTCATGACCCAATCGCAATCTGTTAGTCATCGCAAGCTTATCATTAATTGCTTCTGAGAGGTGTCCTTCAGTATTATCGTTGATGTCAGGATGGGTGTGTCAGTACTGCACACACCTGAATCGCGAGTCCAGCACGTTATGTACTGCTTGTGGGTCGGAACGTGAGCATGGAAGATCGCCATTGCTATCGAGATTCATCATAAAACCAAGTTAGCTATTACATTTTGTAATTTTTACATATTAAACAATAAAGATTTGGTAGAAACTTTAACTTATTGTGCTTACAGTCGCAGACATAACCAATGCAGTACTGGAATTATTCACTGGATCTCCAAGTCCGGTCGCTAGGCAACGCACTCCCTGCTCGATTCTTCTCCCAGGTCTGTTCCTAAAGTTCGCCGAAGGAGCTGTTTTTCCATGGTTTCATTGTATCTGTGTTAGCACCTCTTATTTCTAAGTTTATGAATCCTTTCGAACGTAAACCTTTTCATTGCTTATGGAGTTATTTGAAAACAAAGGCAAACATGATTTGGGGTAGTTACTTGCATACTTATATGGCTCTTCAGTGGTTGTGCGGGTCCCAGCATAGTTTCCACTTTCTTTTCGAAGGTTCTCCAGTTTAGCTGTTGTGGTTCCTTGGAGTGCCGAGGACAGGCTAGCCAGCGTCTGCTCCAGGTCGTCACCGCCACAGGCAGTCGACACCCTCGTGGATCAGAGGAAGATTTGCTACCACGCGACTAGTTTGGTATTAGGACGGTGACGGATCCTGGTATTGGTTTGCTCTTAGCTCGGCTTCCTGATCGAGGCGCCGGACTTCTTTTCAGCCTGGAAGACCCTGCTGGAGAATGAATTCTCCCGTTGTACATCGCGGCGTGACACCCAGAAACCCCTTCCAGCCACGACGAGGCGGCAAACCGTTGAAAGGTTAGGATAGTTAAAATGGGTGGTACTCATCCAGGGTAGTTTAGAGATTTGTGAAGTTCACGTAGTCTTTAGAATGAAACGTCACATTATTATTGTCCTATGGATGTGTGTACTGAACATCAGCAAGGTCATAGTAATTTAACAGGACGGCAAAGTGTGATTTAATATGCTGAGACGATTAACTGTGAAAAGTAGTTATACGCTAACTGACTACCAGATGCTGGAATAGCTCTTAAAACAGGGTTTATTAGTACCAATGGTTCGGAGAGGGCGTGGCTACCAAGGTGGTAGTGATGATCGTCATCATGAGCACTGTGCTGGTTCGATCTTGCTCCGAACTCACCGAGCTTCTCATTTCGGTTAGGTCAGGAAATTGGCACCGCATTCGTCAGTGAAAAATTCACTGTCTGTAATCCAAATTGGAACTCTCTAGCCCCTCCATCTCAGGACTAATGAGAATCGACTATCGACTGGACCTGCAGTCAACAACATTGATGATGAAAGGAAAATCCTCAAGAAGCAGCCGAAGCCACACGTAAAAACTTGGAAGACCTTCGTAGATGATAAATGCGAGGAAAGGAATCGAATGCGAGAAGTGTTGGGATCCGCACAGTAGATGTGAAAGGCGGGTCATAAAATTCGATGAAGCTCTCGGCGTTGATCAATCCCTGCGCCATGCATTCGATATCACTAAGCATCGTTAGAGATGGAGGAATGCATATCTGGCCTACATAATGGCTCGCGGCGCCTACCGATGTATGGGATCTGTGCTGCCATCCTTCCAGACAAGTCTGTTACCAATTTGACCCTTGAGAGATCGAAGGGTTGGTGAGCCTGGGGCGTGGGATCGATCCCACGTGTATTGCAGGGCGCTTTTCACCACCGCGCTACATTGCCTCGGGGGTCGTAGAAAGTGAAAATAAAATAAACAGTTCGGTATATGTTGATCGTTATCGTCATTTGTCTTAGAAAACGTTATTCCGGCATGCGTCTGCTTATTAGTATGTGACAATTGAAGGAGATGCTTAAATTTTGGATGTCGTGAGAGTTTTTTAAATCCGTTTCATGGTATTAGCACTATTTAAGAGTTTTCATCGAAGGTGTTATGGAAACGTGAGAAAAAGTGTAAATAAAAAGAAAAGTAGGTTAAAAGTAAAGAGCTAGAGAGAGTAGAAGAGTAAGAAGTAAAGAAAAGAAGATGGTTTGGGTAATTTTCTTCTTCTACACCGCTATAGCACTGTATTTTCTACAAGCAAAGGTGATGTAAATCAATGAATTCTAATGATTATGTGAATGATTAAAATGCGGTAGCCACATGTTCTCTGAGACTGTGCCACGTAGGAGTGACGCAAGTTAACTTCGTCGTATAATGTGATCTCTTCTCCAGAATCATGGACAACTACTTCAACCACTGCTGGTGGCTCTTCAGTTGTTGTGGACAGCTCTGTAGTTTCAAACGATTTTGAGGAACAGTCACTGAGTTGGATTTGTAAGAAGTGTTCACACGTCAATAACGAAGTGGCAATGGTTTGCTCTCATTGCAACGAAAGTAAACCGATAGGTAATTCTTTTGATCTATCATATTTTTCATAAACCTTAGGTGATAAATTGAACATTTGATGGCATGACATCTAGACACAGTGCATGGATCCCCTCACACTCGTCTGTGTTAAGCTAAGTTGTCATAGTTGCAGCTCTCCAGTGGCTATTAGAGAATACGAACCTAATATGCCGGAAGTTTTTTTTCACATCCAAATCTTTGCTTAGATTGTTCTCTTAAGGATCAAAACGACGTCAACGATGTCAAGATAGAAGTGCTCCTTCGGCCTCGGATAATCGCTATAACTCAACTGTCGGTCCAGGAGATGTGAGTGCCACTGCAAATTTTTTCAATCGTTTATCTGACTACTATTACTTGTTGCATAGATCCGTTTACTTCTTCAGAACTCGCTTTTCACGAAGAATACATCGATGTCGTTATGTTCGGAAGTGATGACTGAAGTAGAGCGCTGCGATCGAGAGAATGCAATTGCCACTTACAACACCATCGTTACATTTTGCAAGTGAGTTTTTCTCGTATTTCTTGGGGAGCGTGTAGCGCATTACTCGGAGGCGCCCTACAATACACATAAGATCGATCCCCGTGCCCAAGACCTACCAAGCCTTCCATGCTTCCAGGATTGGCAAATTGGTACCAGATTTGTCTGATTTGTCTGGGAGGATAGCAGCAGTGGCTCGACACATTGGTAGGCAACTGCGAGTCGTTGTAAAGGCCAAATATGCACTCAGTCACCTCCAACAATGCTTAATGTAGTCGAATGCATAGCGCATCTTTCAGAGATTGATCATCTCCAGGAGCTTTATCCTCTTTATCCTTATTATATTTCTTAGTGCTTACAACTGTGTTACTCGCTTATGTTTTCCAGTTAAATGCTGTTTATTCCTCGACAAGAAAGGCTGAGTGGCGGCCTAGGTAACCAAATGACCACAAATACTAAAATCTTTTTTGTTTTCACTTAATTTAGGCAAAATATGACAACTTTCATTGATGACAGTTTCCCACATTCTCATGTATCGATCGGTGACATTCGTTGTGTTGGCGGCGCAATTGTAGGTAAGTTTTCGTAGCTCAGAAGTAGTACTGCATAAGTGGGAGGTAGCTATTAGAGGCCTGAGCGTTATAACTGAACTAGCCGTGGTGTTATTTATAACCATATCTAGGGAAAATCCCAACATCGTTTTTATGGTTACGACCCGAGCAGGTGTACACTAAAGACGGTCGCACTTGGCCATGGACTGTATTTCGAGATCCTCGTTCGTCGGATATTGAACAAGGTAGACATTAGGAACTGCTGCCATTTACCTTTCTCCTATCTTTATTCTCCGGTTTTCACATTGTTTCATGACGAAGTGAAGACTGAATATTGCAAATATTCGTTTCTATAAGGATGTCTGGGAGACTGTTGGCTGTTGTCCGCAATGGCTTTAATAGCTGAGCGACCAGATATTCTGGATCACATTTTGATTACTAAAGAATATTCTCACTTTGGTGCATACCAAGTAAGGTGAGATCCGTTGTGTTTTCAAAGTTTTCTATTTGGTTTTTGCTTTTCATACTGAGAGCCATTTTCTTCATTTGCATGCCGTTTAGGGTTTGCATCGATGGACGTTGGAAGATTGTTATAGTTGACGATTTCTTTCCCTGTCGAATTGAGACGAGATCGATTGCCTTTGCAGATGGGAGGAAAAACCAGGTAAGGAATGGTATTTCTATCTGTTTTTGCGTGACATTCGGTGGGTCATATCTTTTACCGCATGATCTTCTTTTTATGCCTTCGATCCTTGTTCAGCTTTGGGTACCACTTATCGAAAAAGCCTTAGCGAAACAACTAGGCAGTTATTCTCGGTTACTTGCCGGTCGAACCGTTGAAGGATTGGCTATGTTAACGGGTTAGTAGTTCCGTGGATTTCTTAACTATGACGTTATTGTTGGGCTTTATCATTTTTAATTCTTTATCTTCCATGATGTCAGGCGCCTCTGTGGAGGTGATATCACTCGAGGATGACGACAATTCAGATAAAGATTTGAAATGGACCCGAATCCTTAGCGCCAAGTATGTTTTTTATAGCTTCAACGATGCTGAGATATTTGCAAGACTCCGGACCGGAGGTGTCTGCGGTGGGGAACGAACGCGCTATTGTCCTTTCCAGGGAGTAAGGCGTTCACCACCACACCATGCGGGTCCTTCGCTTTGCTTGTCTCTTAGCTAGTTCTGTCTGTCGATCTCTGCCATCGGCAGTCACCTTTCAGCGGGATTGATCTGGGGAGCGCAGATCGGCAGCGAACCCAGTTAAGCTGAAGCTGTAGTTATAATCACAATTCTAACTTATTATTTGCTGCCTACTCTTTTTAATGGCAGAACATATTGCGAAATATAACTTCAGTGATGCTGAGATATTTGCGAAACTTCGGACCGCAGGCACATGCGATTCTCAGCATCATTGAAGTTATATTTCGCAATATATTCTGCCATTAAAAAGAGTGGGCAGCGAATAATAAGTTAAAATTATGTTTTTTATATTTGGCCGGCGAAAACTTTTACGGCTTATTTCCGCCTGATTACATAAACATAAAATGTTGTGGGTTCAAATGACCTAATGGGGTTTTTACTTCTAGAGAAGCTGGTTTCATCATGGGATGTAGTTGTGGAGCCGGTAAGCGGGAGGTGAATGCGAAAGATTTTCAAAAAAAAGGATTGTTAGCAAGACATGCATACTCAATTTTGGAAGTGAAACAAGAAGGAGAACACAGGTATTTTCTCTATTTTTTCCTGTTGTGCTATATGACATTCAATGTTATTTTACTTGACTGTTCAAAATTTGATGTAGGATTTCAAACTGTGTCCTTTAAGGTGACAAGTCTTAGCTCAGACATTCTATTAACTAAAATAATAGCATAATCTCTACTGAATTTTCTGCAGATCCAGATCGAACTACGGTTTTCCCGTCCAGGGTCTCGCACATTACACAGTTCACCACGGAGGCTCTTGCTCTACGTTTCTTTCTGCTAGTTTTACAGCGTCAGCTTAACTCGGTTCAATGCCGATTTGTGCTCCTCAGGTCATCCCCGCCGACAGGTGATTGCTAATGGCAACTTTAGGTAGAAAACTAATTGAGAGAAACGCAGAGCAGTGACCTCCGTGGTGCAGCGCGTAATGCGTGAGCTCCTGGAAAGAGAAATCGTACTTCGATCTAGTCCGGGGCCCAAGTTTTGCAAATATCTCAGCATCTTTGTGGTTGTGATTCGCATCATATCCAGCGGTCAAAAATTGTAGTAGGCATAAAATAGGAGGTTAACATCGTTAATATCAACGTTGTTTACAATTCCATGCACTTTATCACTTTTTAGATTATTAAAACTTCGTAATCCTTGGGGATCTTTTGTATGGAACGGAAAGTGGAGCAATAACTGGAAAGGTTGGCCCAAAGGTTAGTGAACAGAACCTTTTTTAAGGTGCAGTTTCCATTTTCAAGTCTCCAAGAGGAGATTTTCAGAGTTAAAGCGCAAATTACTCTCTGGAGAGCCTTCTACTGGAACGTTCTGGATAAGTTATGAGGACTTTCTATTGCATTTTGATTCCGGTAAACAGTTATCGATATGTTCCATTCTCGCTCAAGCATAAGTAGGATTTTTTAGTTGATATTGCTAAGATTCGATGGTTCCAAGGTTGGACAGAGCTGCGCATACCTATGCAAATGGGTGGGACATTCTCGAACACAGACAAGTTTGCTGTTTTCTGTTTTTTCGCTTCATTATCTCTTTAATGTTTGTGTTAATTTACTCTTTAGAGCTGTACGTATTCTTATCGAGGAACCAACCGAAGTTTGCTTTACGTTATTTCAAAGCGGTGCCCGTACTGCTCGTGATCAAGTAAGCTTAGCAGTAGCATACATTTGGTTCTTTTTTCGGGGTGAACACTATTCTGCGTCTAATCTGAAAAACTCTTCTTTTGTCGCTTAGTTTTTTTGCTTTTGTTTCCTGTCCTTTGTCTTGCTCGATAACCTCTTGTTATCGTCAGTAATGTGCTGTTTGTTCTACGTGTTCACCTCGAATAAAGTTCGTTTTCCTATCTAGGCAGATCTTTTTATTTGCGTCCACATGATATCTTCTTCTGGAGCGGTAGGGGAGCTTGTTCATCGTTCTCCACGTGAAATAGAGGCTTTTGTTGATACAGGTATTTCGTGTTTCGTTTTAAACTTCTTTTTCAAATAGATTGTTGAGATTGATAACAACAACGTCCCAAACCCGTTCCTTGGCGTAGTTTCTGGTCTGGTCTTAAACCTGACTAATTTTTAGTGAGGACTTGTTGTGCGACTTAGCTTATCCCATCAGTGGGTTTTGACTTTAATACACTAGTGATCATTATTGTTAGGTGACATGTTTCTTCGATCCGGGCATTACATAGTGGTCTGTCACAGCCTCACAACTTTGGGCAACAGAAAAATCGATGGATGCCTTGTGATCCATAGGTAAATGGTTACTGTCGATTTTTTTATCCTATCCTACAAGAAGATCTCTAGTTCAAAGCCTATCTTCGCTGATATGCTTCCGTGTGCTGCTTCTGTGTATACTGACTCGTTAGTGCAGTTAGTTCTGAAGGAAGGAACAGTCCATAGTGTAAGTGGTTGACCTATGGTTGGATTACTGGACTTCCACTTCACGTTTTATAACGTGGTTCCTAGTCGCTTCCTGGCGTATATCCACGATATGTCACCAATGATTTCGCTGGTCTCCTTCTCATGGTGGATAATGCTTTGGACGATATGTGGGTCCATGTGAGGTAGGCTGACAATTGGCTTTGCAATTCCACTTCAAATTGGCTTGTTTTTTTCCACGGTTTTGCAATTATTTCAACGTCTTTTATTGATAATTGTGAGGCATTTGCCACACAAGTATTTGTTCTACTCCATCCATGAAAGTGGTTCAAATATAGGGCTGAATGTTCGAATTCTTTGAACGTGCTTTCTTCACGGGGAGCTCTTGATGTTGCAGATTCCATTCCACCACTGAGCCGTCAGGTGCTTGTTTTCGAGAATGTGCAGATAATGTTAATTCTTTATTTTGACTTCTTATAGCAATTTTTCACGGTAAGATATGTGTGATACAACCGCAATGGTGCTGAGATATGTGCAAAACTTCGATCCTCAGGTTCCTGCGGTGGGGATCGAACGTACTATTACCTTTTCCGGGGGCTAACGCATTCACTACAGCACCATGTGGGTCCTTCTTTTCGCCTTTCTCTCAGCTAGTTTTCTATCTACCTGTGCCATCAACAATCAGTCGTCAACGGCATTGATCTGGGGAACCTAAATCGGCACTGAAACTAGTTAAGCCGTGGCTATAATATGCAGATATTTACTGTTCTGTTCTTTAAAGATGTTGAGAATATAATTATTATTCCACTTAATGTTGTTTTCTGCAAGAATCATTAGTAAGTTTCCTTTTCAGATTATACTTGTTTTGACCCATTGCGAGCCTACTCAAAGTTTCCTCGTGCAGCATCAACTAACTGTACGTTTTCGGTTCCTCTTTGCTTTTATTTCTTTCTTCTATGAAGAATTCTTTACTTTACTCCTTTTTTGTCGTATTTTTAGTTACGTAGTGTTTTTGTTTTAAGGCGAGTAATAATAAATTTGAGGTACGCGTTTCTGCTCGTCCCGCTTTGGGAAATTTTGCCATAATTGGCAATGGTCGTAGATCCGCTAGCGATACGCATTCACCTTCGTTCGAATCTCTTTCTATGGAGCAGTTACATTTCCATAAAGCTCTTTTCTCTCCTTAGTGATAAGGACAACGTTTAGGATCTTTTGCATTTTTATTCGCGAGAACTTTTAAGACCATTCTAAGTCATTATAGTTGTCCTGTCTTTATTGATTTTCGTTTTTTTATTCATATTTTCTCAAGTTTTACATTGTTTCATGCTGCATTCAATTCAAGGAAAATACGTCGGTGGTATTCTTGCTTTTTTTCGCATTTTATCAATCTTAGTAGAAATCAGATTCTTAAAGTTTTTTTTCCAAGGCCTTTGTTTTATCTCGGCAACCACTGGTATCGTTCTGTCTAAGTCATCAATCGCCTTAATTTCAAATATCTTCTTTTTTTATCTTTTATAGTATCTTTTTTATTTTTTATCAATGTTTTTCGAGCTCTATCCGATATACTTCCAACTTCTAGTTTAACTGAGCATATGTCTTTCATAATGGTTGTGCAGTTTGAAGTAGTATCTGTGGAAGATCCATTTCCATTACGGTTATTTGTATATGTTTAACTTTTTGTAATGAACAATCTGTGATTGCCATACGTGATTAATTACATATTATTCATTAATTCTCATTAAAGTTCTTCCGCAAAGGTGTGCAACAGACCACTCATTTCTTTAAAACAAGAGAAATCGAAGAGGAATAACAATATTGGAATTTTGTCACTATTACAGAGAATGTATTTTTTAGTTTCTATGATTCTATCAATACGCTTGATAGCTCATTTTATGGAAAGATTTTCTAATGGAAATATAACTAGACTTAGAATGTCTGCCGCAAAATTCGGTTTCTGTCGAAAAGAATGTGATTATCGATGGTTGGCCAATTTGAGGAAGCGACATGAGATGTGTTTTATGATTGACTTGATGAAGTGGTCCGCGAAAGTGTTCATCTGTAAATTTTTTGAACGCTGTAAGCCAGAACAGATATTATTGATTTATGTTACAGGGTCGGTGGAAATCGATATGGGATGGAAGGGTACTGTATTGTGAATCCTATCCACAGTACCACCATCTCATGTATGTTAGCTTATTTTTCATTGTTTGCTTATCCGACTATTTTCTAACATCTACTGCGCGGATCACAACAGTTGAATTCGACTCGTTTCTTCCATTCTCCCATTCACGAAGGTCTTCTAACATTTTACGTATGGGTTCGATTGCTGCTTGAGGGTTTCCCTTTAATTTTGAATATCGTTTAATGCTGGTCGAGTCAAGTTCCCCTCGAGTCCCAACATAGCCGAACGGCGTTCCAAGTAGGATTAGAGAGAGTAACTTCTTTCAGGATAGGTCTTGCGTCAGTTTTTCGATTACGGAAGTATGAGAGGTTCTCAGTGACAAACCTGGTGAGCTCGGGATGGTGTCGGACCAATACCGTGATTGTGGTAGTCGTCATGACTACCACTGAACTATCCGCCCCATATGTTTCACATATTGTAAAGAAGAAGCTTTGTCCTCTAACAGGGAACTCGTAGGAGTGAGAATAGAATGGAAATTAATTCTATCCATGCAAAGAGAAAGCAGTGTTAACTTAGTGCCTACATAATGATAGTCTCTGGAGATTTAATAATTCACAAGGAAACCGTTTTCTGACGGGTTTGTTTCGGTAGAAAGGCTTTTGTTGGGTGGGGAATTACCTACTACAAAAACTGTTCCCGGAGAGTAACGAAAAAAGACATTTTTTTTTACTAGATTCACACAAATATTTAGGAAATTATACATTTGCATTTACATTACGAGATTTAACAAAGCGCTTTTAGTAGTGATAAATCATTGAGAAGACTTTTAGAGTGGCTTGGAGTTCACAGAGTATTCGTCCGTCAGTGGACTTCCTCCCAGTTTGTTTTTGGAGACAGTTAATCAGTCTTAGCACTATGAACCTTTTACTGATGTTTTATACGTTGTGTTGGGAGACATTTACTTTCCAGTCCATAGTTTGCTTTTCGTAAATGCACAAAATTTGCACCTTTGCATAGGATAAACAATCCTGACGTGCAAGATGGAATCCTTACCTAAAATCAATAGTTTTCATAGTTTTCAATTGTTTTCTACAGTCAACAATTTTCTGGTGATTTGTAACATAGCTTGTTGCATCCGTGAGGTTACAAGGGTTTCTTTTAAGGAATTCTTTATTGTGGCTAACCTTTCTGGATCACCGCCTTCTTCGAAACCGCAGTGATTCGAACCGGATGTCCACAGCAGTTGTTTTTTGCGATGTCGGTCTTCATGGTTCTGTCGTATCGAGTCGAATTCACTGAAGCAGAACATCGGCATAATAGTCACAAGAAATGCAACCACAACGATGCTGAGATGTTTACAAAACTTCGGACCGCAGGTGTCTGTGGAGGGAACGAACGCGCTATCACCCTTTCCGGGAGATGGCGCGTTCACCACCACACCATGCGGCGCCTGTCTCTCAGCTAGTTGTCTATCGACCAATACTATCAGCAATCACCCGTCGACGGGACTGATCTGGGGACTCAAGTCGGCATTGAACCCAGTTAAGCTGAGGCTGTAGTCTAAATCATAATGTTAACCTTAAACCAATACCAGGATCTACTACTGTCCTGGTATCAAAGTCGCATGGTGGCGAACCTCCCTCTGATCCACAAAGGCTGCCAGTGCTTGTGGTAGTGAAGACCTGGTGCAGACTTTGGCCAGGCAGACCTCGGGATTCCAGGGAACCACAGTGGCTTAGCGAGCAAATCTCCGAAAATTGGAGGTTATGTTGGGGCCCACATAACCAATAAGGATGGGCCATTCAAGTATCAAGTATCAAGCAACCTTCTATTTATCGCCTACTGTAATTTTTCACGGCAGCATATTATGCAAAATGCAACCACGATGATGGTGAGACATTTGCATAAAGACCCTCATGGCGTGGTGGTGAAAATGTTATCCTGCGGGAATGGTAATAGCGCGTTCGATCCCAACCGCAGTCATTTGCTATTCGGAGTTTTGCAAATAGCTCAGTATCGGTGTGGTTGCATTTCGCATAATACCCTACCGTGAAAATTACAGTACGCAGTAAATAAAAGGTTAGCATAGTCACAATGAACATTTTCGTAATAACTTCGTGCAAGCCCATGCGTGCAGTACCATAGTTATTAAAGTATAACCACAACGTTGCTGAGATATTTGCAAAACTCTGGACCGCAAGTGTCTATGGTGGGGAACGTGGTTGTGGTTATATTTCGCTTAGTACCCTGCCGCGAAATTATAGTAGGCAGAAAATAGAAAGGTACAACATTGTGATTTCAACTACAGCTGCAGGTTAACTGGGTTCTATGGCGATTTGGGCGCCCCAGATCAATCCCGCTGACGGGCGATTGCTGTGGTAAAGATCGATAGAAATAGCTGAGAGACAGGCGAAACGAAGGACCCGCATGGTGTGGTGGTGAACGCGTTACTCCCCGGAAAGGAGAATAGCGCGTTCGTTCCCCACCATAGACACCTGCGGTCCAGAGTTTTGCAAATATCTCAGCAACGTTGTGGTTATATTTCGCTTAGTACCCTGCCGCGAAATTATAGTAGGCAGAAAATAAAAAGGTATAACATAGTTATTAAAGTAGTTGCATGAAAGTCGGTCGTTGAAGAACCACGGCTTCAGAGTTGCGATATAATTTTAGACTCGAATCCACAAAAATTACTGTGTGTAAAAGTAAGGCATCTCTAGAACTTCGTTTCCGTACAGTATACCTTATTGTAAGCTACTATTTTCAAATAAGCGCCTGTAGCGGAGTAGTCAGAGGTGCTCTGCAGGGCACGTGTGATCATTGATTTGATCTCGCCCCCAAGGCTCGTCCATGTTTCCGTCCTTCCCACGGTCCACAAACTGTTAGGAAACTTATCTGGGAGGATCACAACACCGATTTGATGCATCTGTTAGCCACCGCAACTCATTTAATAGGACAGACACGTATTCAATCATTTTCAAGAAGCTTTACGAAGTCGAATGCATGGCGCATCCCAAGGGGACTGATCACCGCCGAGAGCTTCATCCTTCTTCATTCTTTTGTTCTCACAACGTTACCTTGATATTATGGACATCGTACTCAGACAGACTTCGAGCTCAATCCTATTTTGTACTTTATTTTGAAGAGGCATGACCGTGTAAAATAGAGCTGAGTTTCATACTTTCTTCAAGGAGAATCCTATTTGGCTTTCAAGATCACATAAGAAATGTACGTACCACTGTGAATTTTTTTCAGAGTATTCCAGTAAAATTTTATTGGTGACAAAATCGGATGCATTTCGAAAACGTGAGTTGTAAGAGAGTACTCATTTTAAAGATGCCCAAAAAGTCCTACCTATCTAGTTTTTGCAAGAAACAACGCCTTATCGTCATATCCATTCGTCGAAAACATTGTAATAACACTTTTTAATACACGTAAAAAGTTAGTAACTACTGAATTTCCAAGCTCTTAATTAAGAGTTGAATCAGGTTGATGCTCAAAATCGTGCAACGTTGATAAATCCTTTAGTAATACGTCATTGTTGAGACATTACGGCGGTCTACCGATGTGCTATGTTAATGCTTTTATCCTACTAGAAACTCTGGTGCCAAATGCCGACTCCAGAGGGGCTCGTGGCACATGGTGGAACCAATACCACGTTGTGTCGCAAGAGATTTCTAACTATTGCGCTACATACGCTCTATAATCGGATTACGACGTGACAATTCCAAGTCTTTCGATTCGCATCCAGTTGGTGGTCATAATATTTACCTGAATAGTCTGCACTAAAGGCGAAGGTCGTCGGCGTTAATTTCATCATCTCCAAATAGCATTACCAACTTGTAACGAATTGCCAGCACTTCGTCGTAGTGGAACGGTCCTAGCACTTTTTGAATCTCTTTAAGCTTAATATGGCAGGTAATACGGCTGAAACGTGGGAATTGTTCGGCCTGAACTTTATTACAGTGGTTGCTTAGGTGCTATAGCAGCATATTCTCTTTGTCACTTGCACCTCGAACTTGTTAAAGGGGTTAAAGGATTAGAGAAATTGGCTATAACTTCGTGAGCAGCCACTAATGAAAGCTTAGTGCAATTTTTTAAAACAACTATTTACTAACATTGGAGATTTAATGGTTCGAAAACATCATTATGCTTATACATCGTAGTTTATTCTTATGGTTTCATTACGTCGGTCTAATTTTTCATTGTGATCAACGCTTTGGCACCTTCGTCTTCTTGAGAGCTGCGATGATTCCAGTCGTATATCCATAGCAATTGTTTTTGTGTGAACTTTCGTCACTAGGGTGCTTTGAGCTCCTTCATATTTCTGAAGTTAGGTAGTTGTGGTGCTAAGAATTACTAATAGAAAATATTGAGGGATAGGGTGCGAAAAAGGTAAAGCGTCCGGCTATTACCAGTCTATTAGAAATACGCCATGCATTCGATTCCATTCGTAGGGTCACAGACCTGAAGCAACGCATATTTAGCCTATATTGTAAGCCGGGATTCCGTACTATTGCAACACAGCCAGTTCCTCTATGACTCCAGTGTACTACCAATTTCACGAGCCTATATGGATAGAAGACTTGTTTAAGTTAAGGCCTGCATTTTAGTGGATTCGTCTTGACACGATCATGAAGACCATCGTGGCCAAAAACGACTGCCATAGACACTGTTATCAAATCAGCTCGGTCCAAAGGAAGGCGAAAATTCGGAAAGTTAATCTCAACAGAATTTTATGACAACCTTGTGTTGGCTTATCAGAAGAATAGGAGATAGTGGGCACGTGTGCATTACAGAGCATCTCTACCTCGACAGCTGGCAGCTAAGCACTTTCTCTAGAAGAGTGTTTTTCTTTACTTGTTAATAGATATAACGTCTGTCAACACCAAACATCTGGTAGGCCGTCGTTGTTATTGCACCGATTAATAGTTGTATGATCATCGAAAAACATTTAATTATACTTCTTAATAGAGAAAAAATTTTTAATGATCTCGTAAAGTTATCATAACTTTTGATGCCGTAATCATAGCTGTTCAGTTTCCTATCTAGGTCTGTATTCTTGAAATATTCGGCAAAATAGTTCCGTCTTGATTACTTATTTCTATCTGACGTCGACACTGTCAGCAGTTTAGCACCTCTCTTAATGGGAACAAGGTGTTCTAGAATGTCGAACTGTGATGCACTGCGGTTAGTTGATTCCTACAGCAGGGTCACGCATACTTAGGCGTAGCTTGACATTACAGTCTTGAAACCTAGCTCTATTAGTGGACGGATACTATGATGGCAACCAAGTCGCGAGGAAGATCACCCCCTGAGCCACAGTGGTCGACGTGAGCCTGCAGTAGTGGCAAGTAGGGAAATCCTTGACACTACTATCCTGAGAGTGTCGGGAAAGAAAACCTTTCTCGACTAGGGGACAACCAATCATGCGGAATATATTTTAGTTACCGTGCTATTCCTCGTGATGATGAGCGATTCAGGTGCTTAAGTAAACATTTCACATCCATATTTCAAGTGAAGGACAGCACCTTTACTATTTTTGTTCTATGGTTACCTATACTGTAAATGCGTTAGTTCACATAAAATCTGTTTCTTTTAATCTTTAAAAACAACCTGACTTGAATGTATTGCAATAAATAACGAAAATTATTTTCTGCCTTAGAGTTTTGAACGACGTTCAAATCACTGTCGCGCTATTTGAGTTTTCCAGCGTTCTGAAGATGAAACAGGTGAAGCAAGGAAGACTAAGAATGAAAACTGGAGAGAAAAAAGTTGGTATCGGCTAGACAGTCACTTAATACTGTTGCTTCTTTTCCTTTTCTACTTAGGTAGTACTTTTTTGGATCGCACGGCTCGTTTTCTTAGATCTGAAGATAATATTCCCAGTACGTTTGTATGCTGTCAGTGCAGGAGATATCGCCAACATTTTTTGAATTTAGAAAGATTTTCACCTTGTGTTTAGGTTGCCTTCAGGATGGTGGTGATTCCTGGCATTGGCATACTACTCTTAGCTGGGTATTAGGAACTATCATACTTATTTTCAGCACAGAACACTTTGTTGAGGTGATGAAAACCTTCAGCACATCGCAGTCTGACTCCAAGGAAGATACCTTGACTGTGATGTAGCCATGGACTGCTGAGAAATAGGCAATCAAAATAACTATATCACATTGAGTACTTCAAGAACGTAGAACTAGCGAACTATACTGCTTTGATTACGATATTCTTGAAATGATCACCATCTCGCAAGATCATCAAAAATGTTTTCTACAGTAACAAGTTCGAATTAGTGTCAAATAGAATGTTTTTATATCATCGGAAAACTAGTAATTGTTGTTCTATCATCGGCGCCCTATAAATTGCATTGTTACCAGATATGTTTGTTCAACGGACGGAAAGAAAAACATTCTGCGGTGGATGAAAACGTTTAGTAATCGGTAGTCGAAGACTGTTTTTCACTCTGGGAATGGATTTGCTCGGAGGCGATGGCGATTCCTTGACCTGATTTTGACACAAGTGCACTTTTAGCTGGAATTCGAGGCCAAAGTGCTGAAGTTCTTTCCAGTCTAGGCGACTTTATTGAAGAATGTACGATTTACAATGTTAATCTTTTATTTGCTGCCCACTATAATTTTTCACGGCAGGGTATGATGTGAGATACAACCATAATGATGCTGAGATATTCGCACAACTTGGACCTGGGTCCAGATCGAACCACGGTTACCCCTTGCGAATACCTCACCATCATTGTGGTTGTATTTCAAAATGTACGATTTCCTGCTCATTACAGTACGACATTAAGATGTTGACCAGGTACCACTCCTTCCTGATAGGCCATCAATCACCACCCACAGAAGTTTCTAGTTGAGAGCCATCCATTGCTTTGATATCAAGCTTAGCCCTCTTTTTAGGTTGCTTTATGTGATATCTTCCATAGTTGCAATCACTTCTTGTTTTTATTATTTTAAAAAACGTTCTTTTTTCACAAATGCCTTTGAGAACAGCTGTAATTTTTGTTCGCCATTTGGAAATTGGTTTAAACATTTCGCATGATGAATAACTCGTTTGTTTCACTTATCAATAGACGACCATTTGATGGAGGAATAGAAGGAATCTCTTATTAAGTTAAAGTCATCGACTTTAGAAATGATTTCCGTTCTTTTCGGCTTTAAGAAAAGAACTGTATGGGAATTGCTAGGTAAGCCTCAGTGATTCTTTCTTCTTTTCTTTAAAGGTTTTTCTTTATCACCAATCATTATAATGACTGATAATCATCGATTTTCACTCCTAATTGTGGATTCTCTGTATTTTTCTTGGTCACCACCTTTTGCGTTGCATTGTATTTTTACGTTTTTTAAATGTATTTTAGTTCTGTTAAATCTATGCTGAATCAGTAACCGTTGAAAAACTTTCAAAAGTTTTATGTGTTGTGACGCGCGTGGCGCAGTGGTCGGAGGCGGCCTGCAACACACACATGAGATCGATCTCCGCGCCCCGTGGCTCACCAAGCCTTCCATCCCTCCAGGGTCAGCAAATTGGTGCCAGACTTGTCTGGGATGATAGCAGCACCGACACGATACATCGGTACGCAACCGCGAGTCATTGTAAAGGCCAGATATTCATCCAATCATCTCCAACGATACTTAATGAAGCCGAATGCACGGCGCATCCTTCAGAGATTAACGAGCTCTGAGAGCTTTATCCTTCTTAAGTGTCATGTCTATATTTTAGAAACAATTCCTTTTTTCATTAGAATCCTTCAATTTTACAAGAAAGAAAAGCCACAGGTAAAATGGAGTGACACCAGCGCCATTATCGTATCAGGCAAAAATTTACGTAAGCTAGTTGTTGATAAATTCTGTTTACAATCAGCCGACCTTATCATGCCCATTATATTTCACTTTCCCACTATCAGATTTGCTTTATCGTAAAAACGACGTTTGAATCACTTTGTGTTCTTTCCTGAGAAAAAATATGCTTCGTAAAGCATACTGTAGGTTTATTAATAGAGTAAAGAGATGGTGTGGAATTACCGCTGCTATCAAGTGGCCGAAGTAGCATTTTCCTAAGATTGAATTTAAACCCCTAGCCTTTTGAATTTTTCAGTAATAACATATTTAGCGTTTATATTGATGTGAAGAGTTCATCTGATATCCTTATCAACTATCACCATTCCATTCATTCCAGAAATATCGGTTGACTGAGCAATGGAAGTGGTTCGGTGGATAAATCGACATTGTAGGGCTCATTTGGCGAAATGACTATTATTGTGGGTAGTTGTGAGCCAACTAGTGCTTCGGAGTGTTCCACCAATGAAAAATACAGCTATCGACTGCACATGACAGCAGTTCTCATGGTTAAGATTGGTTTCATTTGAGAACTTCTATTCAGTCTTGGTGCTGCACATAACCAGCGTGTCCGTAGTTGATTTTACGAACTTTTCGAAGAAAACTATTGTCATGTGACATTTTTTTTAGGTGCGGAAATTGGTGATAAATGTCTTAACGTCTTAATATCGGAATTTTACATACGCGGGATATCGGACGTTTTGATAAGCCGGTTGCTTTATAGTATGCTCTTCACAACTCCTCAAGCTAAAAATGTCCATATTTCTCCTATGTGCATTAAAATCGATGTCAAGTACTTTTCTCTCATTTTTTTTTCAAACAAAGAGTTCTAAATATTGCAAACAATCTTACGACTTTCTCATTCAAATAGTTAAAGAAAGTTGTGTCTTCTTTGGAAAATTTCATGAGGCATTCCAAAATTAGAGTTCGTAGTGTAGTAGTAGTCGTGCTATTCATTATGAGCATGGTAGTGATTCGGCCGCCCCGCGTCGAGCTCACCACTCCTCCCATCCATGCGGCGTTGTAGAGTTCGTAGTAGACTTGTCGTCGAAGAGTTGATTGCCTCCAGTAAATGTGGGTGCGCCCTCCATTTCAAAAATCCAGAGAGAATCGTTTCCATCAGCATTCAAAGATATCCATAATGAACGAAAAAAAATCTCGAGCAGTAGCCTAACAAAATGTAAAAGCTTAGGGACATTCATGGATGATGGATGAGAGTAAGCGAATCGAATGCCAGAATTGCTGGGATCCGGACAATAGACGTGAAAGACGGGTCATACGGAAAAATGAAAATAACCAGAGGATTATTGTCTATGACATATTGGTAAATAAAGGCAGGAAAAATTTATAACTAGTTTCTCTTCAAAAACAATGGATGGGAGACAGTCAAGTATTGATTTTCGGCATTAAGCAATGTATTACCGCAACAATCAATATGTGACCAGAAAATTTGTTAAGAAAGTTAACTTATTGTGCATCTGTATAGAGAGAATCATTCTTCCTATGATAGAGGAAAACTGGGCACGTTGATGACAGATTAAAAGTGCCCCAAATACACACATAGTCACTGCTGCAATCACATTTCTTGGCAAACTGGACCCTTCATCGCTCCTTGGTCGGCAGGTTAGTACTAGACCTGTTTATGATTAGAGCAAGCACGGACTTCGTGCATCGGTAGGCTCTCGTCAGTGTGCAGACCAAGTATGCATTCAACCATTTCTATTATTCTGCCAATGGAGTCGAACGAACGATGAATTCTGGTCGGTTGACTGACGCTAATTGCTTTTTGTAGTAACTCCCAAGTCCGACTTTCTATTAACCTCGGCACTGATTTAATAATTCTTTTTACTTCTCGTCAGCAAACACGAGGTGCTATTTTATTTCTTTATTTACGCACAAACTGACGTTTCGGCGGATTTTGCCTTTCTCAGAGCCTGGAAAGGTCAAGACGACAGCAATCTATTCGGCCAAACACCATAACCAAACAGGGAAAACGCTGAACCAAGATTTCAATCACATTTACATAGCTCTGCACACTCACCGCTTTCTATGAGTCTTCCACTGAGTATGTCGTGTGAAGACCGACCGCACAGAATTCACATGGAAGCGTAATGTGCCCCTCACGTCAGAATAACAGGTTTATACACTGTCCAATATCACGCGTGATAATGAGGCATTCCTCCCTGCGGTTCATTTTCGGATTCTTGGAATTGATCCAGAATGCCTCTAGAGTTTTGCGTGCTTGTGTTCTCGATTCTTGCGCGAGGATCGTAACCCTTACTTCAAAATCTTCTCCGTTACGTCTCTGCGTGCTATGCGTGCCTAATGGAGTATTTGGTTTAAGTTTGCCGATTAGGTGTTCTTTTATACGTACGCAAAGTGGTCTACCCGTTTCACCAACGTATTCGTCCCAGCACACTTTACAAGAGATCAGATAGACTGTACCCGAACTCATGCAGTCACCGTCTCTACCATTGGGGCAAATTATGCAATTTTGCGTTGCACATAGACGGTCGTATAGGTGGTTACGAACTAGCTGGCGTCTTAGATTACTCGGTGGCATTTCGATTATCGTTACCGAATTCTCTAGACTGGCCCTTCTTAAACAGCGTTTTATAGCTGCACCTACTTCATTTGAAATGAAGGGCAGTATAAGCGGGACCTTGTTGTTGCTAGAGTTATCGTTGGGGTACCTGTGGTTTCCTCTACACCTATCTCGAGCTACAGTTTCGTAGCAATTAAAAATGGCTATTTGTCGCGCCAAGTTCAGGGACTCCTCTCTCTGCCGTCTTCCTATGCACACGCTGGTAGCTGTTCGATACATGTTTCTCACAAGCGCCCTTTTCGTGTGATAGGGGTGAGAGGAGAGGTAATGAACCAGGATGTTTTTACTACTTGGCTTTCGATACCACTTCGTAATGTAGCCGTTTTCCGATAGGCTAATTTGCACGTTCAGAAATGGAAGCCAGTTTTCTTTTGTTTTCTCTCGGGTGAATTTAATATACTCTGACTGTTCGTCCAACAACTTGAAACACCTGTCAATTTCTTCTTGTGTTGAACAAATGACCAAACAGTCATCTATATATCCATAGTAGAGTAACGGACCGAGGTCGATTACTGGCGCTTCCACCTAAGACATGAATGCAATGGCAAGGCTTGGTGCCAGTCGTTGTCCCATTGCCAGCCCTCTCACTTGTTCGTAATACCTCCCGGACCATCTGAAGATTGAGCAGTTTAGGCACTCCTTTAAGAGTGTCATCAACTACTGAATCGAGAAGCCGTACATGTTTATTGCTTCTTCGTGTTGTATAAGGAGCTCGCTTATGGCTTTCATAGCGGAGGCATTCGACACGTTCGTATAGAGGGCAGNTTATGGCTTGCATAGCGGAGTCATTCGACACGTTCGTATAGAGGGCAGTGACGTCGAAGAACTCCACCAGGTACGCGCTGTTGGGTCGCGCGTTACGTAGACGATCCAGGAACATTTGGGTGTTAGTTAGATGAGCTGGAATGTTCTTCAACAACTGAGTAAGTATTAGGGTTATTAACCACGTTATTCTATCCGTTGGTCCGTCCACGCAGCTAATGATAGGTCTAACCTTAAATAACGATAGATCGGTAGACACGAGATCATCGCTGGATACTAACTTATGGGTTTTGATAAGTAAGTACAGGACGGGGCATGTTGGTAAGTCAATTTTGAGATGAGAGATAACTGATGGTTTTAACCCAGCCGCTCTTGCCACTTTAACTCATTCGTTGTTTAACTTTCGGTATTGACTTTTAAATTCCTTCTCAGACGACGGACGATAAAGGGAACCATCTTTGTGGTGCTTTTCCGTTATCTCAACATCTAACTGATAGGGAATTACAACGAACTCTCCACCCTTATCACTAACTGATAGTCCTATGTTCTTCGATCTTATTAGTTCTCGTACCTCTCGTGTCTACCGATCTATCGTTATTTAAGGTTAGACCTATCATTAGCTGCGTGGACGGACCAACGGATAGAATAACGTGGTTAATAACCCTAATACTTACTCAGTTGTTGAAGAACATTCCAGCTCATCTAACTAACACCCAAATGTTCCTGGATCGTCTACGTAACGCGCGACCCAACAGCGCGTACCTGGTGGAGTTCTTCGACGTCACTGCCCTCTATACGAACGTGTCGAATGACTCCGCTATGCAAGCCATAAGCGAGCTCCTTATACAACACGAAGAAGCAATAAACATGTACGGCTTCTCGATTCAGTAGTTGATGACACTCTTAAAGGAGTGCCTAAACTGCTCAATCTTCAGATGGTCCGGGAGGTATTACGAACAAGTGAGAGGGCTGGCAATGGGACAACGACTGGCACCAAGCCTTGCCATTGCATTCATGTCTTAGGTGGAAGCGCCAGTAATCGACCTCGGTCCGTTACTCTACTATGGATATATAGATGACTGTTTGGTCATTTGTTCAACACAAGAAGAAATTGACAGGTGTTTCAAGTTGTTGGACGAACAGTCAGAGTATATTAAATTCACCCGAGAGAAAACAAAAGAAAACTGGCTTCCATTTCTGAACGTGCAAATTAGCCTATCGGAAAACGGCTACATTACGAAGTGGTATCGAAAGCCAAGTAGTAAAAACATCCTGGTTCATTACCTCTCCTCTCACCCCTATCACACGAAAAGGGCGCTTGTGAGAAACATGTATCGAACAGCTACCAGCGTGTGCATAGGAAGACGGCAGAGAGAGGAGTCCCTGAACTTGGCGCGACAAATAGCCATTTTTAATTGCTACGAAACTGTAGCTCGAGATAGGTGTAGAGGAAACCACAGGTACCCCAACGATAACTCTAGCAACAACAAGGTCCCGCTTATACTGCCCTTCATTTCAAATGAAGTAGGTGCAGCTATAAAACGCTGTTTAAGAAGGGCCAGTCTAGAGAATTCGGTAACGATAATCGAAATGCCACCGAGTAATCTAAGACGCCAGCTAGTTCGTAACCACCTATACGACCGTCTATGTGCAACGCAAAATTGCATAATTTGCCCCAATGGTAGAGACGGTGACTGCATGAGTTCGGGTACAGTCTATCTGATCTCTTGTAAAGTGTGCTGGGACGAATACGTTGGTGAAACGGGTAGACCACTTTGCGTACGTATAAAAGAACACCTAATCGGCAAACTTAAACCAAATACTCCATTAGGCACGCATAGCACGCAGAGACATAACGGAGAAGATTTTGAAGTAAGGGTTACGATCCTCGCGCAAGAATCGAGAACACAAGCACGCAAAACTCTAGAGGCATTCTGGATCAATTCCAAGAATCCGAAAATGAACCGCAGGGAGGAATGCCTCATTATCACGCGTGATATTGGACAGTGTATAAACCTGTTATTCTGACGTGAGGGGCACATTACGCTTCCATGTGAATTCTGTGCGGTCGGTCTTCACACGACATACTCAGTGGAAGACTCATAGAAAGCGGTGAGTGTGCAGAGCTATGTTAAATGTGATTGAAATTTTGGTTCAGCGTTTTCCCTGTTTGGTTATGGTGTTTGGCCGAATAGATTGCTGTCGTCTTGATGTTTCCAGGCTCTGAGAAAGGCAAAATCCGCCGAAACGTCAGCTTGTGCGTAAATAAAGAAATAAAATAGCACCTCGTGTTTGCTAATTGCTTTATCTTTTATTTTCATCCTTATAAGAGGCAGAATGCAATTTCTACCAATAGCACTAAGAATGTTAGAGGCGCTTCCGTCGAAGGCTTTGCGCGAGTGGATCAACGCCTCAACACAAAGGTCCGCTTCTCGAATAAAGTTAAGCAAGAAGCTAAATTAAAAAACGAGGCACCTACGCAGTCTCGTTATCGAGGAAATCAGCAACGAATAAGATCATCATACCCCGAAATTTTTGCAGAAATACAAATATGGTGGAAACATTAAAAGTCATTAGAAGATGACACTGGAACGGTCGAAATAATGTTTATGTGAAACTGCACTACCCGGCGAGAAATAACAGGCTACGACCGAACTGTGGAAACTTTGCAAAGGAATGAAAACAGAAGATCCTACTAAAAGAAGAGCATCATCACTGTTCTACATTACAGTAAAAGAATACCCGAACATTTGACTATTCTATCACTAGTTTTAATTAACAAATTGACACGGCTTTTCCCAAGTCGCATGTAGTAGTAAGAACCGGTATGTTACATGGTCTTCGGGCGGAGAATAATCATAGGGTCAGGACCAGTTCAAAAATCGATATCGTTCTAAATAATATGTTGAGGAAGCACATTTTAACCCTTAGCAAAGATATCTTTTCTCCTTTAGAAAACCACGCTCGGTCAACACTGAGCAGGCCAGTGAGAAAATACAAGAGAGCAATCACAATGGATGACAGTTGGTAGATGAGATGAACGGTAGAGAATCGGCGAGGCATGTAAACACGGTTTATCTACGTTTCATTGTACCAGCGTCCAAAAACTGGTACCCATTAACCAGCCACGGCTTTGTGCATCGACCATTTGGGATACAATCCATTATATGGGTAATATCCTCGAATCCAGAGTATAGCGCAGATGAAGTAAGTACTATGGATTTAGCGGAGGTAAAACAGAGGAAAGAAGCTGACGTTTTGCCTGTTAAAAAAGCTTTTAGCCTTTTTTCCAACTTCTAACGGGCATATGACAATAATAGAGCGCTTTTGAAGAACCATTTAGGAATGAGTAGAAAGCGTGAGTGCGCACCCGTCACACGTGATTTCCGCCTAGTCATATCATATTCATCTGCTTAGGATAAAAAAGGAAATTAAACGGACAACAAAAGAGGAAATGAACCATTTCTTCAAATGATATTGTAAATCGTACGGATCAGCACTACATGTAAGGTTCTCTTCGAATGAAATCATCTCGTCTCGGACGATTGGGTCAGATCATTGGCCGTGAACGGCTTTTGTTTTCGGCACTTAGAGAACCCGTTTCCGATGGTATATGCGCTTTAATCGATTTATAATATAACTGAATGATCGTATCATCAAAGTTTCCTGCACTGATAGATTCCGCCACTGCCAATTCGCTAGTAACATAGCTCTATGTCGGTCGTTGTTCTAGGATTCGTCATAAATTCGGCCATATCTCATTTCTTCTTCGTTTTCAAGTGAATCAAACCTCCTATATGCTTCACATAGAATTGGAGGATTTCCAGTAAGAATACGCTGCAATGTGAGCTCTCGTTTTCCAGTAGTGATGATGATATTCCGTACTACATTTAAGTTCTCCTTTCTATTCATTGAGCAGAATGTTTGTCACTGTTTCGATTTCATCGAGTTGAAAGTGCACATTTCTTTCTCCTTATATTTAAAAATGAATGGTGATTTGTCATCATTACATATGACTACGTTAACTTCCGCTTGGTGAACACTTCAAATTATACATGCACTTTCTTGCGGAGTGAACATATATGCCGAGATTGCCAAGTTCTTCCACCACTATCAAAAATCCTATTTGACGAATGGCTTGAGCTGCAGTTATTAGATAGTACTAATCGTTAATTTTTTGCTTTCTCTTCTAACTTTCAATTTCCTCGCTTCGATTCTTGCCTTTTCTGGGTTGAGCTTGCAGTTTTGATATTCGTTAGTTCACTTGACTTAACGTTTTACACGAAAAGTTTTTTTCAAACGAATGCATAAGTCACTTGGCGATGAAACAAAGTTTTTTCCGCAGGAACTTTTCAGAACAATAAAACTTTTACGCTGTGGCTCCAGAGTTTGTTTTCTTCGGGTTTTGTAAATCCGAGGCTAAGTCGGCAAATTCGTGTCTTTGTCCGGTCTTATTTTAAGTCCGAATCAGAAGTTTATAATTAAACTATTACAAAAGATTTGTTGAAGCTCTTGCCCATCCCCTTCTTCTCATGGCTCGGTTGACTTTATTATAGAGCCATCCTGGGAGAATCCTAGATTCAGAGAACAAAGCCATCATCCGATTCCCAGGGACTTGCATGGGATACCAATGAAAGTCATGCTCGACTACCGTTTAATGTACCATTGTGGAGAGTTGAAAAATTCTCAAGCAAAAGTAGAGTCTACATAGGAATCCTTTATGGATGAGGAATGAAAGGCAACGAAACTAAAGGATGCACTGCAGTCATCGCAACATGTGAGAACAAGGTGTTACAGCACATAGGTGTCCTTCTTTTCATTTTATTTATTACATTTGTATGACTCGATTTCAAATATCGTAGGGATCGAAGTAGTTCCCTCACTTGGGTTCGATATCTAACATCTGCTATTTATGAAAACTTTCAGATTGTTTGCCTATAAGTTTCGTTTCTAGTTGCGAATTTTGTCCTCTTTAATAAAAATGTTAAATGCTTGCTGACTTGATTCTCTCTGGATTCCTGTGACAGCCCTACTAGAATGTTCCCATTTTATTACCACTGCAAGTCTCCCAAACTATGGAGCTCCTTCCCAAAATGTTTGGTTCAAATTTGCCGCTCCTGAAAGCATAGGAAGCTTTGTTGGCTCGATGTGAGCCCGAACAATGGATTATGGGAACAAAAACAACAGCGTTACCCTAAACTCCTTCTATGCAGCCTTACAAGGATTACAGTAGGCATTTATGAAAAGTGCTCCAAGTTACTGTGTAAAGTTTCGAGCGTACGAAAGTGATTTACGCGATAGCAATAATTTTTAACGTAAATCTTTATCCATTGCATTATGCCGATTGGTTGGATCCACGAAGAAGTGAAGTGTTGTACTCGATTCCTCTGAAGCGTTGAAAGCACTGAGGATACCCACTAATAATAACTGACATGGGAGATAATGCAATCTGAACATTGAAGAACTAGGGCAGCATCGATATCAGTCATAGGTCGCACCCTGAACTTTGATGTTTGGTCGAGAAAACACCACTGCTTCATCCACTGCGATGGAAAACCAGTTTTACGAGTCAAAAGGGTGTTGCAGTTCAAACTTTTCTTCAACCGCCGCTAAGTATGCTGATAATAACTGCTTTGAGGCGTCAATCGGGATCCATTCACCACGAACAGTGCATATGGACCGATTGAACCGTTTCAGTAAAGAATTTCAGATGAGACTTTGAGGCATGTTTGTCGCTGGATTGAAAACTTGCCTAGAATTGTTTACAAGTTTATACTTCCATTTAAATCGTTCTGGAACAAAATGACTGAAGTACAGAGCTTTCTTCTTTCGTCAATCCTTACGGGATTCGTTGCACCGTATTTCAGTAAGCATAACAGAAGAGATCGAATTTATCATGTACAATGTACATTTGGTCCAAAAATGATATCAGGATTCTGTCAATGCAGCAGGTCAGTAATTTGGTTCGTCCGGATAACTTTAGTGCCAATCTTCCAATCACAGAATGATGATGGGCTTAGTTGACCCATTATGTAGGGTCGAACCGAGGACCTCGTGTCCTACTGTGCACTTCCAACCACTTATCTATACGCATTCCTTGGTGCGAAATAGAACTAAAAACTTCGGGGTGCCTAGAAAGCTTCGAATACATAGCAGAGCAAAAAAAAAATCAACTTAACTGCATGCTTTTCCTAAGAGTTCGCATGAGTTGGCATGAGGAGTTCCTTTCATGATGTCCTCTTTCCCTGTCATTTGGCAAAAAGAACCGCATTATCACCGCACTCCGAAATCATTTTACTAGACGTAGTAGTAAATCTCTTCTATAACAGCAGTGAGCCTGAATTATGCAATGTAAATAATGTGTTGATGGCGACCAGCTTTATTCAGTACAGATTCAAGATTTCCATCCTATTCGCTATACATTTTTATTCACGAAGGACAATCATCCGTATTTATCTTTTGATTCTTCCTCTCTACCTAAATGTTCGTATCCGTTTGAAATAAATTTCTTCCATATTTGTCTCTTTATTGCATCTTCTTTTAGCCCATCAGTGTTCTGGTCTAAATTTTTCTGCGTTTAACCCATTTTTGTCATTAAAACTGATACCGACATTGTTTTTTAAAGATAAAATCTACCTATGAGCGAACGACGGAAATATGAAGATTTCGATTGTTCGGGAATGTCACCATTTCATAAACAAAAATCATCATCCGAGTTTAAGGTATGGTCTTATCCGCTCTGAAAAATCATCTCTTAGCAAGGATCCGGTAATTCACTCGTATTAAGATATTTCCTTACTCTATCTGTGTCTATTTTTTTTTTGTTCCATCAAAGGATAAAGCTTTCGGCATTGATTAATCCGTGAGGGATGCGCTGTGCATTCGACTTCATTAAGCATCGTTTGGAGATATCGAGCTAATGATGCTGTCCTTCCGGGCAAGTCTAGTACCAATTTACCGACCCCGGAGGGACGGAAGTCTTGGTGGGCCATGAGCGCGATGATCAGTTCCACGTGTGTGTTACAGGGATCCTTCAACCGCTGCGCCACGCGCGTCTTTTTGTTCTCTAGTCGATAAATAATTATTGTAACGATTTTTCCGTCTTGACCATGTTTTTGCCTCACAAATTTCTCAGTACCGTATCCGCAGTGGACAAAGCCCAAGCCAATGGTTCCCTTTTTATGGATGGAATTCTCAGAAGCAAATTTGCTTAATATATTTTTTTTCTTAAATGAATGAAATCTGCGGGTGTCGTAGATCTGCAATGGGAAACGATATGATGTTAACTATGCTTTCTCCAGTTCACAGTACCATTTTTTCATTCAAATTTTGCCAAAAGGAGAGCATAAAGGTGGATTTCGTATATTCGATCGATATCGGTGTACCGTTTCGTTGTAAAAGCTTGTTAGTGTTTCTCCCTGATTTTCTAAGATTTCCTCTCTTAGTTTTTTTTGCTTGCTGTTACTAATCAATTTTGTTTAGAGTACCAAGTCTTACTTCAATATTGCTATATTATTTATTATAAATCTTCTCAATTATATGGATAGGTATACAGTAGCAGGTCAGTCACGTTACTAGTACACTATTATTATTATACTGTAAATTTCGAAAATAACCCTAGGCGCGAAGAAAATTAAAATCTTTCTTTGTTCTCTTTTTACGAAGAAATCAATACGTATTCTGATGCATACTGTGTAAATCATACTATAGAAATCAAAAAAAAACTGTACGCAAGACATAGGCAGCTAATAAAAAGTTAACATTGCAGGCAAAATGTTTTTGTCTTTCAGTTTGTTATTTTTTGAATAAATTTTAAGTAAAAAAGTTTTTAGGAGTATTAACAAATGTTCAAAGTTACTACCATATCGATGACGCCTATGCTGGCTTATTACAAACAGTGTTTATGACATTTTTTATGGTTGCTTCACCAATTTGTGGATTTTTAGGTGATAGGTATGCAGTACACTTTAATTTACATAAGTACTACACAGTCAGTCTGATGACGTCACTTTAGATATGTTCGGAAACGGATTATGGCAGTTGGAATAGCGGTGTGGGTACTGGCTGTGTTAGCATCGACTTTTGTTCCAGCTAATGTTCGTTCATCGTTCTTCAACACTTTTCCATCGGATTTTTAATATTACTATTTTTGTTTACTGCTTTTACTTTTTGGTTATCGTTACGCATATGTTCAAGATGTTCTGGATGTTTATGTTGTTTCGTGGAATGGTCGGAATTGGAGAAGCATCGTATGCTGTGATTTCACCGTCGATCATTGCTGACATGTTTACTGGCGCGAATCGAGGTCGAATGCTCATGTTGTTCTACTTTGCGATCCCTTGTGGAAGGTAAGAGAATCTCGCCATTTAGTGTCCTATCTAGGTATTTTGGTGGCATTTGATGTCTTCGGAAGAGGAACGTTCAATATATCGATTTGCCGCAAGTCTACGAAATATTTGACACCATAACCGAAAAGAAGTTCCGATACTTCCATATTGTAAAGAAAGTGAAGTAGCCTAGCGCATTACCTAAAATTAGCACATTTCAAATGCCATGCTTAATGTTTCAGCTCGCACAGTGCGAATCAAATGTGAGTCGTATCGTCCACTTTGCCCCACCCCAAAAAGAACAGCGTGCTTTCTGGGTTCTTCATTATACAATTCTGTTGTTTTGTGCACTCTTTTGGCATTCATGGATTTTTATATTCTACATATCTCCTGTGTTCGTTTTTTGAACCTAGTGAAATCTTGTGTACCATGAAAAAAATGGGTCCATTATCCAATTATGATGTTGCGGCCGCTTGGTGTTCGGTTCAGCAATATTTATTGAGCATATTTCGTTGCTTCATACATTCGTAATGTCTCTCGATTGCATAGTTAGCTGTGACCCGTCGTACTGATGGCAACGAAAAGGAAACTCGTAGGGAAATTCATCTTCATCATCGAGACTGAAGCTGAAAATATTGAAGACACGAAAAAGTAATGAATTTCGTTTGACATCACCCGTAGAGTCCAAGGGAGACCAATCGGAAGGAAAGTACAAATGTGATCAAAATGAGGACAAGGGCGAATGGTCGAACGTTGTTGCATCTCATAAACACGAGATGGTCGCTAAGGAATAGGTCCGTGATGGAACAACGGATCATGTTTTATTTAAGCGAACTTGTGAATTTTTGCAAAATACTTATCACTGGTATTTGCGATCTGACTGCAAGCAAGACGAGCACATACGGAAAAGAAAAAGAAAAAGTCGTGAGAGAGATGAAAAGATTCGTTCGTCTTTGTCTCCAGATAAATATCTCACATGACACCATGACTCATGGTTGATCAACATTTGTTAACTCCTCTCCTTTTGACCAGTAATGCCTTATAATAGGCATGGCAAGTTGTGCACCGATGTTTATCTTTTAATAAATTTTGCAAATGGTTTACATATCAGGAGGAATCATCTGGACTAAGGAATGTTTTTCCAGAATCTAGACGAGCATGGATCCTCTTCAAAATCATATTTGAGGGTACACTATCATTGGGTGGTTGTGGGAGCAACAATTGGGAATGGGCGGATCTACAGTTGTCGAGAAACAAAACATACTTTACTGGATCAGGTCGATGAACACGCACTTTGTAAACATCTACCCTTTTATGATACATGCGAAAGTTTTGATAGTGCTGAATATCAATCTACCGTAGAATTAAATGTGTTCTAAGAGTTGTGAAAAGTCTACCATCTTATCGTGACGAGAACATATCCTGAAATGTCGAACTCTACTATCTTAACCCTCTCTTCGGCAGCTGTAATCTCTTTGTGACGATCAGCAATCTCATTCAGACAAATAAACGTGCCCGAAATGCAGCCGTTTATCCCTTATTTAGGGTAGAGAATAGCCTTTCACGGACGACACCAGGTACAATATCAACAATAAAAGAACTGTGAGGCATAATTTAAGCAGCCGTGAGGAATAGAATCGTTTATTATTCATGTTGTCCACTCTTCACTCATTGCAGATGACGTATCATTGCAGATCTGTTATACTGTTTGATAAACTACTATTTGCTAGTTTGGAAAACAACACATTGGTCGTCAATTATGTTATACATCAATGGAATTGAAAAACAAAGCGCGCAAGTGTCATCTACAAGGCGTGGGGATTCTTTTCTTTTTAAAGATAAACTCTTAGTTCCCTCAAAAAGGAGACCCGAATTGGCTCAAATGATTCCTCATTGACGTTGAAGCTTTCATCTTACCGAATAGTGAATAGTGTCTATTCTAGCAAATTCGTACGAATCAATGCATTTCCTCCACGAGGAAGAAAAGGAAGAAGAAAAAGTAAAATAACCTTGTTGTAGCCATCTCTAAGCGAAGCCTACTAGGCTCCATACATATCATTTGGCCCACACAATGCGTTTTCTTGGAAATAAGAATTTTCGGTTGCTGATGGTATTTCTGAACGTATCTAAAGTGGTGAATTGCTCTTTTCTAATAAAATTCATATGGAACTGAAAAAATCCTAGAATTCCTTTAAAAGTGCTTGAGACATCTGTGCTCTTCATAATGACAAACTTTCATGTGCTGATGGAATAATACAATAGATAAGGAATTGAGAAAAAAAGCTTTTAAGACTGTGTTTAATGCTCTTTTAAGACGATAAATGTCAAACACAGTATGCCTTGCATGCGGTAGATATTTGAAGCGTTTGTGGGTTCCATTGTGGTTATAATGTGTGGCAATTAAGTACTGGGTTACGGTAGGTAAAATATCCATGGAAATGCTCCTTAACGTGCCTTTATTCTCCATATCATTTTCATCCCGTGGTTTTTCAGTGGTTGTGGATTCATGGTCGGCTCAACAGTTGCAGCAGTTACTGGTGATTGGCGCTGGGGTGTCCGAATAACAGCAATATTAGGTCTGTTACTATAATTTTTTTTAGCCATTAGTTTTACATTGTTGTACCATGAGTCCTGCAGGTAGGTTCATAGTTTGAGGAGAAGTTCGAAGTTGAAAACACCGCGAGTGAGCTTTTGATTCAAATTTTTGCTTTTTCAAATCTTAACCTTAACTTCCTCATCAGTACGGATGCTGTTTGAAGCAGTCGTGCTTTGGAATGGATATTGTGAAAAGTACAAGGATAAAAGCGCTCCGCGTTGATCAATTCCTGAGGGGTAAGCCATGCATGCGACTTCATTAAGTATTGTTAGAGGTAACTGAATGCATATCTGGCCTTTTCAATGACTCGCTGTGGGTTAGCAATGTATCGAACCAGTTCTATCGCCTCAGACAAATCTGGTACCAATTTGCCGACCCCGGAGGGATGGAAGGCTTGGCGAGCCACGGGTAAGCGGATCGATCCTATGTGTGTGTTTATGAGGTACATAAGATATTAATGAAAATGAGATACCTAGGACACCCACTTTTTGAGAATGTATCAATTCCACGTGTGTGTCGCAGCAGCTCCTCCAACCACTGCGCCACACGTGCCCTTATGAAACTATGGATGTTAAAATACTGAGCATCGATCAATCATCTCGGTATTTCGTTGGCACGCCTTCGGAACCATTCATAGAGGTTACTGAGTGCATCTTTTATCCAATGAGCACTTTCTATCACCCCATACAAGTCCGGTTCCACTTTGCTGATCTGACCACGGAGAGGAAAAAGGGTTTGGTAGTCTCGGCGAGCGGGCTCGAACTAACGATGAAGTGCATATAGCGGAGCTTCTCTAATCACTGCGCCATACACTTTGGAAGCTGTACCACCTGATTTAAGATCATAATATCATTTTGTCGGTAAGAAGGAGACGAAGAACATTTAGAAACTTGATAAAGCTGTTTTTATTTACATTTTAAGGTCCTTCTTTTGCTATCTTCTTTTTTAAATTTTATGTCGTTCTTCTTAACGAGAAACATGAATGAGATCTTTCTCATAGCGTTCGCTATCTTCTCTTCTTACTTCTCTTTTTTATCTTCGCTACTTTGTTTATGTCTTCTTTGGTTGAACCTTGCCAGTTTTAGGTGTTCTGTGCCTTGTTATGATAATTGTTTTTATCGAAGAACCAGTACGAGGCGCTGCAGAACGGAAAAGTGGTGTTCTTGGGACTGAACTGATCCGTACCACTTATTCTGAGGATCTCAAACGACTGCTATTGAAGTGAGTTTTACGGAAATTCAAATATCACCGAACAGAACAGAAGAACGTGTATCGAACTCGTCTTTTAAGTTTTTAAATTTTTAACGACCTGTCTTCATATTCATGGTGCTGATCCCAGCACTTCCTGCATTCGATTCGTTTCCTTGCATTCATTATTGACAAAAGTCTTAAAACTTTTGCTCTAATGAGATCTGCCACTGTTTGAGGAGTTTCAATATCTTTATAAATGCCATTGATTGCTGGTCGAATTAATTCTCCCTGAAAACCGGAGATAGCAGGCAGGAGCGTTCGGCCTTGAATTGCCAGGAGTGAGTTCTTTCCACACAAGTCTGTTAGCAATTTCATGCGTACTCTCCTCGCCATCAACGGCCTGTCGTGGGGAACGAAATAACTCATTCGACTAGTAGTTTAATCATAAGTCCTTAAGTGCAAAGAATAGATCTCCAAGGACGACACCTCTTGGAACACCCGTGTTCAATAAGCTATCTGACCTTGAACTCTTTATCGCTATTTTTCTGAGTAATCTGGCGCTAAATACTTTATAAGTTTACAAAACTTGTTTGAATCGGTAAATGGAGAAAAAAGTACTTGTGTCAAGACTACGTAGAGTCAAAGTCGTATATGTACAGGCCATAGAGAAGGGTAAATTGACGTACCACTTGCTAGTTCTCCCGATTTTTGTAAACTGCCCGCCTCGATGTCACCTGTGTCCAGAAATTATATTTCCTGACTGTATTTTTTCGACTAAAAACGCTGTCACCGTCACCATCATCATCGTTCCCGTCATCGGATTTCCTTTCCACATATGGTTCGGCGCATAGCATAGGGGATTGCTCACCTTCAGTATCTATAGTTTCTCCCTCATTACACTCGACGAGGAATAACTTTAAAACGAGGATTATTTATTACCCATCAACATAATTCAAGGCTGTGGAATTCCAATACTTGCCAAGTAATGTTATCAAGTAAAACTCTTCCGGAATGATAAACGAGGAGCTTCACTGCAATCAGAATGATACCAATACGTTTCAGCTCTTGAGAGATCGTTGGGAAGTTCATTGTGTTAATATAAAGAGAGAATAAAGCTGGGGTCTAGATAGAAGAATTTAAATGCGATAGTGGCTTCTCAAGAAAACAAGTATCGTATACATCGACCAGGACGCTCTTTTGAAGATTAGCGGTTATAGTATGTAACTGGCATCTATAAAAAACAACATAGTCTCAATATGAGTTAAAAATCAGATGCCGAAAGCTTGCCGCGACTGTTTGGTAGATGACCTTTCAGGTTTTGGAATCATCATAAAAAGAATTTCAAATTTTCCAATAACATGAAAAGGTGCATTGAGGAACACAGAGGATGAGAGCATGTGAAGGATGCGGCAGTTTCTATCAAAATCATTGGAAATAGAGAAAAATGAGATGAGAAAAACGCTTCGTCTTCCAACGGAACACCGTGGTCGACATGAGTTGACTCTTATTCACTGCATACGGTGGAATAAAAAAGGCCTAAAAGTATCTCTTACAATGGTATCATAAGCAACACAAGAATGTGCCTTTTACAGTTAAGAGGAAAGCGGGCGGAACCCGGCAGGATAAAAAGTGGTGCTTTCAATGACGTTTCTTAAATTACTTCTAAGATTTACAAACTTCAATGATTACGTAAGAGTGAAATAATTTTGGCACGATGGAAGATCCTACTAGGGTTTCTGGGCAACATACCTCAAGGAAACGTTCCCACTGTCGTAGTTTTTTTCTCTTGCTTTCAATGTGAAATGATTAATTTGAAAAGATAGTCCAGAGTATAACAAAATTAATTTTGAAACAACAGTGAAAGAGACTATGATCATTTTAGCCCGACTTACATTTTCTCCACATTCGGCTATACAGCGATTGTGTTTGTGGTTGGTACGTTAACATGGTGGGTACCAACAGCAATCGAACATAACTATGCTTACAACAGAGGACTAAACAGGACGGAGCAACTGAATCCTCAAACGAAAGCGCAGTAAGTATCTTACTGGTTTACCTACCTATACAAAAGACTTGAAAAATCCTTTCTTGCATTTTATTTGTTTGTTTCTTATCCAGCTGGTGTATTTTTTGCAGAAAAGCGACATCCTTACTACAAAAGGCCAATCTGACGAACTTTTGTTAAACAAGCGTACTCCTTTGTTCCCTTCCTTCTTTTTTTCTAGCAATTTTCATTTTTCGTTTTATGACTTTCTTCTTTGGCAATCTGTTAATCGGTATCAATCAATAGTGTTCCAAAATTTTAGAGAACGGACTTTTGCGGATTCACTATAGAGAACACCTCTATCATCTGTATCACCTGTAGTCCCACTGATCGTCGAGTGACTCGAACGCGCACCAGTAAGTCCTCCGCTTTTCCCTGTCGCGTTTAAGAGTTGCCCAGTGGGTTCTGCTCGCTCTAGAGATCCACCGAGCATCGTATCTTTTTTCAAGGCTCTTTGTGAAGAACACTGGCCATCGGGTTGGCGATCTTCCTGCAGTACGTTTGACATCCCGAGGAATCCAGTCACTAACGGCTCCTGTCCATCGATTGTCATTCATACGCATTACCTGTCCGGCTCACCTTATCTTCGATTGTTTGGCGTGCAGAACGGCGTCTTTGATCCTTGATCGTTGATGGAAGTCGGAGCTTTTGTTCGATTCCCTTAATTGTGTAACACAGAATACTCCTAGCATCGTCATTTCGACTGCGCTCTCGATACCGCTGAGTGATCTTTAATCATGCTTACGCAGCGACCAGGTTTCTGACGCATACGTTAAGAAGGTGGAACTGCCGACCATCGATGAGCGAGATGGTATCGCCTTGCCTTATCCATCTTTTGACGTCAATGTTAATATCGCTGTAGAATGGTGATATCTTGGTTATCAAATTTTTGTACAGCTCACGAAGAATCTTTATATATTGAGTAGGGACTCCTTGACTACTAAGAGCTTCTATGGTTGTTTCTATCTCAATTAAATCAATGGCCTTCAGCAAATCGATGAAAGTGAGACAGAGCGGTCTTTTGTACTCTCGCGATGCTTCAATGAGTCTTGTTATAGCGTGGATGTGGTCCGTCATACTAAATCCCTTTCGAAACCCTGCTTGCTCACATGGCTGTCCTTCGTCCAATGTTCTGTCAAACCTGTTTAGGACGACTCCTGTGAAAAGTTTGTAGACGACAGACAGCAAGCAGATTCGGCGATAGTTGCCGATATCGCATAGGTCACCCTTACACGGTCTTGTTGGTCCTTCACTGAGTAGGGACCTTGCATTCAGTCAGTTAATGTGTGAAGAGCCGAGCCAGTGTGTTTATAAGGAGTGGCGGAAAGTTTTTCAGGTGTTCTTGTCTTATTCTGTCCAGACCTGGTGCTGTTCAGTTTTTCACCGGCGGAAGGAATGTCTGATTTCAAATGGAAAGACCGTTGGTACAACATATCCACCCTCCTTTATTTCATATGACGGAGGGTGGACATGGCTATCAAAGAGATCTGAGTAGTATTCGTGAATGGTTTTCTCCATTGCCTTTCTTGACGCTGTAACTGTTCCGTCTGGGCGTCGGAGTGCAATCATCTTGGTCATGTAATTGGCGTAGCTTCGGTGGGCTTTGTAAATGCTTTTTCCAACCTCTGCAGCTTCGACCATTACTGCTGCTCTTCTCTCTTTAAGATCTTCTTTTATCGCCTCTCTGCACTGTTTTGCAACTTTGGACGTTAGTTCGTGGTTTCCTGCAGCTCGTGCGATTCCACACTGGCGTATCAGCTCGAATGTCTCTGGAGACGGACGTCTCTTAGTGACTTTCGAACTCTGAGCTTTCATAACGCTAACGTGATGTTGAATGAGCCGATCGTATTCTTCGTAGATGTTATCGACAACGACATCTTCCCAACAGCGGCTAATGAATTGAATAAATCCCAGTTTACGGTGACTCTGGGACTTCGGTTTTTCAATTCAACGGCTTTTTCTCCTTTCTGCGAGAAATAGAATCTTACACGAGGGAGACGACTATCTGATCCCGTGTAGATTTTTGGGACATCAATGACATCGGTTAAGCAAAACGTTCTATTTGCTGTGATGTGGTCTATTTCGTTATGGTGCTCTCCATTGGCAGACTCCTAAGTCCAGCATTCAGGATGGGGCTTCTGGAATTGGGAGTTACCATGGATGATCTTGGTCGCCATGATAAACTCAGACAGCCGCTCACCCTGTTCGTTCTACCCTAAGCAGTGAGTGCCAATGTTACGTTCTTCCGACGTTCTTCTTGGTCCAATCTTAGCGTTATAATCTTCAGTGACTACCTTAAAGAATGTATGATTTTCTCCGAAGATTATACACATTATTATATACTATTATACTATTATACTATTATACTATACTTATTATACTATTATACTCACATTATACTTCCACGTGATTTCTGTGCGGTTGGTCTCTACGTGACATACTTAGTGGAAACCTCATAGAAAGCGGCTC
>UYYA01005039.1:0-44414 GCA_900624975.1 Angiostrongylus costaricensis
TATGGAAGTAAATGTATGCTGTTTAAAAACGTCGCGATTGCTGAACAAGAAAACGACACATTCATATTCCAATGCCGAGGTTAAGAGAAAGTCGATCTTGGGAACTGTTATCAGTTACCTTATTTAAGTTTTGAAAAAGTGGTTGAAAGTGGTTTTTATTTGAAAATAATTTGCTTAGCTGAAAGACATCTCCTCTCTACTTGGTTACTTAGATGGCCCGACTTCACTGGTTTTGCGGGCCCCAACACAATTTTCATTCCCTTCGCTTTCGCGTAATCGTAGTCCATGGTGGTGGTTTACTCTTAACGTGGTGAGCTCCGAGGCTCATTCCATAGTCCTGAAATCGTTGGCTTATGCATATAATAGACATTATCCACGAACATGTCCACCATCGTTTGGATGCTCTTTCAGAGGACGCTTGCATTCAGTTGATTCTAAACAGGGAACCATCCAGTTCAATTTATTCGCCTTCGCACCTTGCGTTTTTCATGAACTAGGTTTTTGTACTATTTTACGCAGTCTAACCTTTTCTTACGGTATCGTTGAGTTTATTAAGCATTATTAAGCACCGACTGTAATTCAATGGTACTCCTAGAAAGACGACGATTCCATTCGTGAAACGGAGATTTGATATAAATTTCTCATCAATATGCATGCCCTCCTCGTTCCAGTTGAGTGACTTCATCATCCATCCACTGCACTGAGGCACTAAACAGGTTCGACGATATGGCGTCACCCTGTCGAACCCTTTTCCTGTGCGCATGTTGAGGCGTTGATGAAAATCTGTATATTTGTTCTGATTTTCAGATAACAGTCTGCATGTTCTGCTCCTGGAGATCTACTCTCCTAGTGCTTCTATTGCAACTCGAACTTCAAAGGGTAGAATCGCAAGAGGCTGTTTACCAGGGAGGATTTCGGAATCCGAGACGGTGATTGTAGAGTGGAAAATATTGGTATAGAATTTTTCCGGTGTTAATTCCATATCATCGTGCAATACAGTGATAGTGCCATCTTGTCATGCACCACTTGTCATACATTCTTGTCATACACCACTTGTTTCGTTTTTCTTGGACGACGACAGGAGTTCTTTTCCAGCTTGTGTCTGAATTGAATCTTCCCAAGTCGTGCCGCCAGCAAACTCCCATGTCTAGCGGGGATTCTCTCTCGTCTCGAAAAATGAATTCGCGTGGAAGAGAAGTGCTGCGGACAGGAGTCCTACAAGACGGTTTCCATTCCCCTCTCGCTCTCCTATTCCAAATCTCCCCTTTCTTCTTTAATTTTCGTTGGCTGTTGCTAATCTAGTGTTGAAGTCGTCAACAACGGCTTGCTCTCAAGGGATGTACAAGTTGGTGAGTAATAGCTGATGTCACCGACATTCTTTTGACGCACAAATTGGAGATAAAGAATGACCAAGCGCGGTGACAAGATTTCGTATGAGATGATGAGATCGGAAATAGATGGATGCAGAACAAAGCAAAGGGGTCCGACAATTCGTAACAAAATTTTTTTTCCACGAATGACAAGGGTCCAGTCATCTAATTGGCGTGTGTCGGTCTTCCTGCTTTTAGATTCTTGTAAGGCGATCATAAAGAATTTGGTCTGGTCAGCAGCCTCAACAAGTGCGGGAGGGTCGAAATCCTGAGAGGTCGCTCCGCGTTTTAGGTGCAAAGCAAGCATCAGTCTCCATGGTATGTCGTGGACGTGCTCGTTTTGTCCGTTTCCTATGACTTCCTGTGCAGCTCGAGATATGACCACCACTTGTCTCAGCCCCCGATGTCGTAGGCGGAGTTTGCGGAATACTGAGGCTGAAGCCTTGGTGGTTTAGTTAGCTTGGTTTCCCGTAGTCCCGCGGTCAGCCTAGTCGAAGCCGCTCTGGAGTCGTCATCAGCCCGGGCAGTCGCCGCCCCTTGTGGATAAAAGGGAGATTTGCCACCACGCGACTAGTTTGATAATAGAACTTTCGTGATTCCTGGTATTGGTTTTCTCTTTTGTTGATATTTTTTAAAGTGGCTTCAGTGTGCGAGAATTCTTTTAAGACGACAGAGCCACATGCTTGACTGCCTTTTTGATTTTGTCCCTTTTCACATACTAATTCAATCATTTGTCAATGGAAGTGAATGAAAAAGAACAACTAAGCGTAGAATATCAGCTAGAAGATAATCAAGAATAATGTTGCAGATAAGAAATAAATATATGGATGCAGTGATGACCAAGGATGTAAAATATATATGTGTGGTTTTAACTTTTTTCCTTACTGCCTATTACAGCTCCTCATGGCAGGGTATTATGTGTGATATAACCACAGACATGCTGAGATATTTGCAAAACTCCGGACCGCAGGGTTCTCCACAACACCTTGCGGGTCCTTCGTTTCGTCTGTCTCTCAACTAGTTTGCTATCGAATGGAGTGGTGCTGAACGCGTTACCCCCGGAAAGGACAACAGCGCGTTTGCGGGAAGCAACGGAGACGGAGACGTCTCCCACCGGAGACGCCTGCGGTCCGGAGTTTTGCAGATATCTCAGCATTATTGTGGTTATATTTATTTATTTATTTAGCATAACTTCAATTTTGGAAAAACCATGCGAAGCAAAGACAATGGAGTTTAGGTGAAGTTTTTCTGTCTGTACTCGTTTGCCGCCATTGTCTTCATCTTTCTTTACTGTTTGACAATATTTGTCGGTTGCTTGGCATTGCAAGGACGATTAGAAGCAAAAAATTTCAATTCTCTTCTGATGAATCCCGTGAAAGATTTAGCACTTCCAGGTAACACTGTGTGAAATATTCTCTAGTCAATTACAAATTCCACTGATCGATTTATCGATCGGCCGCTATTGAACCCCAATTCTTGTCGCGCGTTTGATGTTCATTAAGTATTAGTCATGATAAATAGCGAATAAAGCTACTTATTAAAGAGAAGCTGACGCTGTACGATCTGATATTTCACATGGGATCAGAGATGGCAGAGCCAGAGAATTCAGTGTACAGGTCTGAGAATAATAATGATATCGAGAAGAAGTTCAACTACACGCAGGGTTCAGCATGTGTAAGTCTCTGAACTCCATTTAGCGAATTTTTCCCACCATTTCTACTGTTTTGTTAGATGTAGCATTTTTTGGTCTACTTCCTTGATGGTCTTCTTTCTTGTCCGACTTCTGTGTCAGTAAAGGTTCAGATTTCGATTGTACGCAAACGGATGTGGTACCAGAAGTTCTTTGAGGACTGCTATGCGTCATTTATTGTCAATCGATGGACTGTCGTGTTCTCTATCTTTCTCTTTGGAGTTTACGCAAGTATTGCAGTTGCCGGGATACAGAAAGTCGTCGTAGGATTCGATGTGGGTAGTTTGTAGATCATTGGTTGAAATAACTTTCAATTCACTGTTATTGTAATCCGAGCATTTATTCTATTGCAGTAATGATGATTTACTCGAATTGTAGATAATGCTCAGAAAATTTCGTAAGTTTAAGCTCGTTGTAATGACAATAGTTAATATAGCTGATAAATATCGTGCTTGTCAAGTCACGACCACGAAATTTCCTGGAGTTACGAAAGAAATTCTTCCCCGATGATATTACACGGATGAATATTGCGGTGATGCGACCACCCAGCATGGCACTCGCCAACGAAAGGTTACTGTTCCTGAGATTTCTGGAGAAAATCGAGGTAGTTTCTATTTCTCCAGCAATGGGTGAATGAGTGCTATAACAGTTCTGGTTTAGAGTACGTCGTGCTCGGTTGGCCGTAACAGCACTGAATTCTGGTACTTCTCGTTTGAAAACTACATGAAAACGTTGGGATTCGGTGATACGTGGAATGACATGACTGATGACGAAGAGGTGTTGCCTAACTTTCCAAGTGCAATTTTAAAGAGATTTTATTTTGGTATTGTTGGTGGCCGTGCGATGACATGGTCTACCACCATATGTAAAAATTCCACTGACTACTTGCATACTTTGATCGTCTGTCTCGACGAGGTGTGGTACTCCAGCACATATGCTATTCGTTTCTTTCTTTCGCAGTCGTCGTCCATGGTGGTGGTTTTATTCGAGCATGATGGCGTGTACGAGTCTCATACCGTGACCTGTAAGATAACTGCTGCTGCGGGTACAGCTGATTAACCTTGTTTACGAACAAGTCGGCCCAACGTGTAGGTGACCGTCCTAGGGGACGTTTGCATTCTCGTGGAGTCCACTTTACAGTTCTTTTCATTCCAGGGAAAAATTTAGAATTTGGAATGTACTATAATTGCTCACGCATTTATTCTCAAATGCTCTGGTGCTGTAAACAATTTCCACTCAGTGTGTCATTTACTTCGTGTTTTACTTACTTATTCACTTATCCGTTTATCTACTTATATCGAACAACCTCACACAATGCAAGCATTGTGCCATGACAAACGTCTTTTGTTCATTTACTCAAGAATAGAAATAACACAGGCAAAATTGCTCGAACTTAAAGTTTATTTAAATTACGAACTATCCATCGTTACCAGCGTCGTGATGAGATCTATTTGGAAAGCATCCTCACAAAATGTATGGATCCCAACACAATTTTGCTCCAACTGGCATTTTGCTAGTTGCAAAAGGTGGGCCAGTTTTTCCCGAGGTCCTGAAAAACATGCGCCAAAGCGTTGGTATTTTATCCCCGTGGGCCATCCGCGACCTTTCCAGCGGTGGAATCAGAATAGAAGAATTTTCCGCTTAGCGACCAGGTTACCTCCATAACAGCAATATTGCTGGCCTTGATTTAGCCATTGCTAAAGTTTCGAATGGAATGTCGGACTATTCAAATTGGCGAACCTGATGGGCTATGTGGTGTAGGTACAGTGAGATACACTCTCCATAGTGAAGCCACTGCCAACAGAGAGATGAAATTGTCAAGCACATTGGAATAAACGAATAAGAAAGCACAGTTTTTGACATTTCCAATAAGTCCTGTAGCTTTAATATTCCCAGTATTTTTCCTCATCTTTACAGACTACTGCCTATACACGGTGCACTAAGTTATGTTGTTTAGAGCTTTATTGAAAATTCACGTGGTTTTTTCCTGGCTAATGATAAGTACTCGTACGACGTGCTACGTTACTCAAATGGAACCACGCAGGCATTCAGACTGTCTACTCGACTACGAAACGTTTCATCTGATGAGCTAATTCATCGTTGTGCACAATGGATGAGGTCGGTTGATAATTATGGAACCTTAGTAATGCGTTAATATGCAACAGTAATTGCAATAATATCAATTAATATAAATTAATAACGGTTTATTAATAATAGTCCACCCAACGGTTCACCGCCTCATCGTAGCTGGGAGGTGTTCCTAGATGTCGGGTTGCGATGTACAGCAGGGGATTCATTCTCCAGGCAGTGTCTCCAAAGCTGAGGAGTCCGGTGTTTCCATCAGAGAGCCTAGCTAAAAGTAAACCAATACCAGGTTCCAACACCGTTCTGGAATCGAACTAGTCGCATGGTGGTAAATGTCGCTCGGCGACTGCCTGAGGTGATGACGACCTGGGGCAGACTTTGGCCAAGCTGGCTTCTGAACTCCAGGAAAACACAGTGGCTAAACCAGCAAAATTCCGGAAATTGGAGAAAATGCTGGGACCAGCACAACCAGTGAGGGTGGCCCGTCAAAGTATCCAAGTATTCAGATAAATAATAGTAGTACTAATGATAACACGTTGTTCACTTGTTTCACAGTAACACCCTTAATTAAGTAATGATTTCAGTGACCCGTGAAGCACTCATCCGACCGGCTCTAAAGCTGTCCATTAGCATATTGCATATTTTTACAGGAACGCGATGATGGATAATGGTTTTTGTGTGTGGCTTTTCGTTTTTACTGTTCTTGGAGTTGGATGGCAGTTTGTAGGTGGCCGGGATTCAGGGTGTTTTCACGTCTATCTATCCATGAATAAACATGGTGCTTGCTTCTTGACGGTCGTCTCTAACCATCTAATATAGACTTTTTATTCACTTGATTAAGAATTCAAATATAATGGAAGTTCAAAGTACCTGATACTTGAAGTTGAATGGCCTGTCCTCACTGGTTGTCCCAGCACAATCTCTATTTTTCGGAGATTTGATGGTTAAGCCATTGTGGTTCCCTGGAATCCCGAGGTCAGCTTGGCCAAAGTCTGCCTTAGGTCTTTAACACCACAGGCAGTCACAGGCCTTGTAGACCAGAGGGAAATTTGCCACCATGCGATTTGATACCAGGAAGGTGGTGTTGTGGATCCTGGTATTGATTTACTCTTAGCTAGACTTCCTGACGGAAACGCCGGAGTCTTTTCCAGCTTGGGGGACCCTGCCAGGGATGAATCTTCCGCTTTACATCGCAGGCCGACACCCAGGAACATCTCCCAGCTACGATGAGGCGGTAAACCTTTAGGAGGGGAAGTTCAAGATACTTTAATACGCTCAAGTACTCAAGCTAACTAATACACGTATATGTGAACACAAGTTACATGCATCGGGTTCCAGACAAATCTGTGTATGCTCCGAAGCATCTCAGTGGAAGAACGTCTTCATTCTTGTCTTCATGTTAACTCCTTATCGTCCATTTGGAGAGGCTCTAGGTTGTCTTCTGTGTAACATACTCGGAATCTATCTCTTGAATTACAACCATAATTAATTCATAATAAGAATTTAAAGTGAAATTTCACGCAATGACTAAATACCGTGGCTGAACAAGTGGTGTTGACATTCTAGAACAATTTGCGATGGTCATCCAGAATATTCCGCCAGCACCTATACTCCGCTATGGAATCTCGCCGATCAATACGAAATTATGTGGCCGCAAACACTTCAGGATCTTTACATATCGATTGGTGGGCAGATATTGATCCAGTCATTCTTTGTTTTGACGATATCATCCGATTCAATGCTATAAAAAGGAATGGGCGGTAAATTAAAGTTAAAACAGTGTGATTTCGGTTGCAGTGTCAGCTTAACTGGGTCCAATCTTGATTTGTGCTTCCCAGATCACTGCCGTTGAAAGCTGATTGCTGATTACACCGTAAGGGTAAAAAAAAATTGGCTGAGAGAAAGCAAACCAAGGGTTGGTGTGGCTGATTGTGCGTGAGTCGCCGGAGAGGGTAGTCGCTGCTACGAAGCCCAGTTGAAGTTCTGTGTTTTGCACATATCTCTGGATCCTCGTGGTTGTGCTTCAAATAATACCTTGCCATAAAAAAACAATAGCGAGAAAATCAAAGTCAAAAGTTCGACAGTATCATCAGCCATTCGAAGTCGTATTGTTTAAGCATTTGCTTACGAATTTCGATGTACTTGAGCAGTCTTAGCAGCATCTTTAGCTAGCATATACGGAACCACGGCTAACTTTGTGTGGCAGTCACCATAGGCTACGGTTAATTTTTGCACCACACGAAAGCTCGTCCAAAAGAACCTTAACCCTTTTATTTACTGCGTTTTTCTTTTAATGGCAGGGTATGTTGCGAAATATAACTCGTATATAATGCTGAGATATTTGCAAAACTCCGGACCGCAGGTGTATGCGGTGGAGAACGAACGTGCGCTATTGTCCTTTCCGGGGAGTAGCGCACTTCACCACCACACCATCCGGGTCCTTAGTTATGCCTGTCTCTCAGCTAGTTCTATTGATCTTTTGCCATCAGGGTTCAATGCCGATTTGGGCTCTCCAGATCAATCCCGTTGACGGGTGATTGCTGATGGCAAAAGATCAATAGAACTAGCTAAGAGACAGGCAAAGCGAAGGACCCGGATGGTGTGGTGGTGAAGTGCGCTACTCCCCGGAAAGGACAATAGCGCACGTTCGTTCTCCACCGCATACACCTGCGGTCCGGAGTTTTGCAAATATCTCAGCATTATATATTAAAGAATAGCGTTTCATGGGGAACGTCTGGCACAACATCTAGGTTGGTTAGGCTGGATAAGCTATCTGTTGAGTGCAGAAGTGTAGCAAATGAATCTTTCGNAATAGAACTAGCTAAGAGACAGGCAAAGCGAAGGACCCGGATGGTGTGGTGGTGAAGTGCGCTACTCCCCGGAAAGGACAATAGCGCACGTTCGTTCTCCACCGCATACACCTGCGGTCCGGAGTTTTGCAAATATCTCAGCATTATATATTAAAGAATAGCGTTTCATGGGGAACGTCTGGCACAACATCTAGGTTGGTTAGGCTGGATAAGCTATCTGTTGAGTGCAGAAGTGTAGCAAATGAATCTTTCGTTTAAGATAAATTGTCGGGAAATGTACGCATTGTATTCAATGCAAGCGGTCCACTCTGTCCACTCAGATGTGTCACATAGTATTCATTATTCACTATTTCTTGTTCTATGACGTAGAGATCCCCAGTAAACCGCAATACACTCTTGATCACTAATTCACCGTCTTCTTAATGAGCAAACACGAGTTTGTTATTACAATATTTATTCATTCACAGTAGCTGACGTTTCGAGTTTTCCCCCCTCAGAGGCTGGAAAAGTCAAATTGACCGGTAATCTACTAAGTCAAGTACTTTCGTGACCTCAGCAGATGAAGTTTAATAGACGGATTTCTTAATTTCTTCAATTTTTTATTCAATATTCGTTTCAGTTGTTATGCTATGCGTCGCTGCGTTGTTTATACCTCAACCGCTCTGTGCACCATTGATTGGCGCGTCGATAGCGTCCGTAGCATTTGGGGTGATCGGCATCATGCCGTTTCTTGGAGTAAATCTGGATGCGACATCGATGATCACAATAGCGATGAGCGTCGGATTCTCTGTTGGTGAATGACTTCCTTGATTCCTATGATATCTGGAATGTCTCTGAGGAGCCAAACAATGTTTTCGTCCTCTATTTCTTTCCTTTCTCCTCACTTCTTCTTTCTTCTTTCGTCTTGTTCTTCCTCTTCTTCGTTTTGTTGAATGTTAAATTAGGCTGAAATGAAACAGCTCTTTTAAGACTCAACGTTTTTTAAAAGTCGTAACATCTAAAATAATCGGGAAAGAATTGACGGATATGACTTCGCTTTACAGATTTCGCCGCACATGTTTCGTATGCGTTTATGACACAGAAGATAAGTGATGATGTACAAGAGTGAGTATGGAGACATTTTTCCAAAACATTTTGAAGCATTTCATTCCTTTCCTGTTCTAAAGCTTATGTTTTTTTGATAACTTTTACTCTTTCTTCTGTGTCACTCGTTTCAATAAGTGAAGGAATTTCTCTTGATGGGCAGAAAGTTCACATGCAATGCCCGGATGAACAAGCCCTCCTGCTTACCAGAGTGGTACCAGACTTGTCTGGAAGGGTAAAATAACGACGTTTGTACATCGATAGACCCGCACAAGTCATTATATAGACTGGATATGCCCTCCCAACGGTTTACCGCCTTATCGTGGATCGGAGATGTTCCTGGGTGTCGGATTGCGATGTACAGCGGGGATTCATCACCTGGCAGGGCCTCCCAAGCTGAGAAGGAGTCCGGCGTTTCCATCAGGAAGCCCAGCTAAGAGTAAACTAATACCAGGATACACTACCGTCCTGGTATCAAAGTCGCATGGTAGCAAATCTCCGTCTGATCTACAAGGGCTGCGACAGTCTGTGGTGGTGAAGACCTGGGGCAGACTTTGGCCTGGTTGACCTCGAGATTCCAGGGAACCACAAAGGCTTAACCAGCAAATCTCCGCAAAATGGGGATTATGCTGGGGCCCGCACAACCACAGAGGACGGACCATTCAAGTACCAAGTGAATATGCACTCAGTTACCTCTGCGGTGCTACAAGTCGAATGCATAGCACATCCTCAAGGTTAGTTCGACGTCGACCCCTTTAACACTTTATATTTTAAATATTGGTGTGATTATTGTTAGATGTATAGTTCTAGCAGCATATTATAGTTCGATGAATCCAGAACTTCCTTACGTTTTTGATTCAAAGTCTGCGGTGTTCACGTATTTGGTCTTTCCGTTCACTCGTGAAATGACCCTCAACTATTTAAAGTCTATTGTTAGCTATTATAACTGCACTTGTTTAGATTGGAATTATGCTCTTTCTTTTTTCAGATGAATGAAAGAATGTCCCTAATGTTTTGAGACGATGGTGTTTTTGTTGAATTTAGTGAGTTGTTCGTTCGTCTACGAAACACCATGGGTACAGTGGGTTGGCCAATTACTCAGGCATCACTATCCGTACTGCTTGGCATCTCATCACTGTCGTTTGTGGACAGCTACGTCGTACAAACGTGCTTTAAAACTGTTATGCTCGTCATAGTATTTGGTAAGTCGAAACTGTATTACTTTCGACATGATTATGTTATACTGCAATGTTGCTAGTCAGTCGTCTTCCGCGATGAATCGACGATTGTTCACTGAATGACCCTTCGCTGATGGCACTAAGACGTTGTGGTGGGTGGTTCCGTGCAGAGCTGTTTTAGCAGTAATCCACATCATTGGTTTGCGCAGAATTTCACGTTTACGATTTCGGCGAACATAGAACAAACTGCAACTCTCAGCACAGACTATATCACCTCAATTAGGCTTTTATGTATTCTCTCCACGACCCTCTGATGGCATCTACGATTTCCTGAATGTCTCAAAATTAAAGGACTTATGAGGTGATAACTGAAAGGAGAGCGTGTTTTAGTCATCAAGGATTGCTTGATAGCCGTTTTACATTTTATTGCATTTTGCGTGAAAGACATAGTTATAGGTTCATTGCATAGTCCTTAGTTCGATTCCGCCCTGGGCCCCTGGGCCAACCAAATCTCCCAACCTACGTAGGTCGACGAATTGGTACCAGAGTGGTTTCTCGATGCAGACTTCTATACGCGTATTGCTGGAGGTTATCTAGGTTTTCTTCATTAAATAATTACTAATACCATCATGGGATAAATAGGCAACATAGCATTTATAATCTCAGGAATTTTTTTCATTTATTCAGATGTTTACAACGAGTCCTAAATATGTAAGTATGCTATTCTCCTAATGTGAGGGTTTTGGAAGCAGTTAGTTGTTGCCATGTTTTTTCTTGCCTGTCTTTATTGATATTCATATGTACACGTGTTACTGGTGCCCATGGATGGCTACGAATTTAATCCTATGTAACAATTCCGCCAAAAACTGCAACCTAATGAATAGGAAGTCTATGGAAGGATGTTAGCAGTCGACTTTAGTAGGCAAATCCCAGATGCGCTTCAGGAGAGCCTAATCCAGGGTTAGCCAGGGATGACTTTCTACGAAGAGAAAAAATAGAGAGCCTCACGAAATATGTGGTACTTTTCATGTTTCTCAGGTCAGTGTCTAATGGATGGGCAGCTACGGCGCTAGTAAAAGACACAGAGAACGAGTTCGGAATTTCGTGGCATTCCCTCCAGTAACACGGTAATTTGCGAGCATACCAATGACAACGATGGAGCACGGCATATAGGTTACGTATATACACTTAGTGCAGTTTTTCGCACTTCGTAGGCTCGCTATTGGTTGTTATCCTCTCTACTAGCGATAATACTTGAAGTATAATGAACTTTCTAAACGTTACTGCCGACATTTAAATAGCTAATAGTTGGATGAAGGAGAGGTGAAGAATTCTTCAAGGGTTTCAGTTCCTTTGATGAACAGAGTTTTTCGATGAAATAGTCGATTTCCAGGCACGATTCACGCTCTGCTTTTTCTTCCATTGGTGCTGATGTTCACGCATAAAGTCTACCTCCAATTTACTTGTTGTTTGCACCAATGGAGATCACCAACGAAAATTCATCCGCAGAAAGGAATGGAGAGCGGGATAAAGTAGAGAACTTGTTTAGGTTAATCGTATGTTATAACAATAAATTGTTATGTTGTAAACGGTTTTGTTTAATTTTTTCCAGGAAACCTCTTGTCACACTTTCTTCTTAGAAGCAATTCACTGACTTTCCTTTTCTTCTATAAACGCCAAACCCAAGGTCTTCGCTGTAGATTTTACTCGTATGTCTTTTTTGTTTCTTGTGGAATCTTCCTATAGTATGTTTAAGAAATGAACATGGTTCGGGCGTACCCCTGTTTTAGACTCTTATGGCTCACTCAACAACCACTTACTTATTTACTTTACAGCCCGTCTTTAATGGTTGTGCGGGCTCTACCACATTCGTCATTTTTTGGAGTTTTGCTGGTTTAGCAATTGTGTTTCGCTGGAGTTCCGAGGTCAGCCTGGCCAAAGTCTGCCCCAGGTCGTCACGGCTACAGCCAGTCACCGCCTTTGTGGATTAGAGAGAGATTTGCCACCGTGCGACTAGTTTTAACCAGGACAATGGTGGATCCTGGTATTGGTTTACTCTTAGCTTGGCTTCCTGACAGGAACGCCGGACTCCTTTCCAGCATGGAAAACCCTGCCGGGGGATGAGTCCCCAGCTGTACATCTCAGGCCGACACCCAGGAACACCTCCCAGCCACGATAAGGCGGTAAACCGTTGGGAAGGTGAATAACTAGGAAATATTTATATTCATATTAGTTGGGAGTAGAAACAACACTTGAAGAAAAGCTTTCGATCCATTGTTTTAACATCATAGTAATATGGAATTCAAAAATGAGCTGGCGAAAACATCTTTACTCAGCCGCGGAGTGTAATTACTTTAATTTTAGAAGTGCTCTGTAACTCTTGATGGCTTAGTGTGTTATCGAGGTCTGAGTTAACGAAGCTCAGAGTTGTTTGGAAGTTTAGAAACCCTGACTTTATAATTCTTTCTACTTCTGTTCAGCAAACACGAGGTGCTACTTCATTTCTTTATTTACGTACAAGCTGACGTTTCGGCGGATCTTGCCTTCTTCAGAGCCTGGAAAGGTCAAGTTGACAGCAATCTATTCGGCCAATCACCTCCATAACCAAACAGAGAAAACGCTAAACCAAGATTTCAATCACATTTAACACAGCTCTGCACACTCACCGCTGTCTACGAGTCTTCCACTGAGTATGTCCTGTGAAGACCGACCGCATAGAATTCACATGGAAGCGTAATGTGCCCCTCCCATCAGAATGACAGGTTTATATACTGTCCGATATCACGTGTGATAATGAGGCACTCCTGACTCCTGACTTTATACTTCGCTAGGCTCGCACAAATCGTTTATGAAGCGAATATGCATTCAGTTGAGGGGTACGATGATACGAATTCCGCCGAATGCATGATACATCCATAACGAATTAGTGCCGAGCACCTTCAGGTTTTATGTTTTCTTCCAAGTAATAACAGTACAAATCTAATTCGACTTTATCTGTACCGTCATCAGCACTGCGATAGAATCTTTTATTTGAGCAGAGGGAGACTTCATCATTAAATTACTAATGCTTATTCTTGACAATCAGAAGCTAATCACTAAAAACCCAACCCTGTGTAAAAAGTGCACTCCTGTGTGAAGTTATCATTCGAGTGATGCTCCACTCCAGCAGATTCAACACCATAGGACTACAATAACCCAAATAGGGAGTGCGAACGGCTGTGGACCACCGACGCGAATGTATTTAGCTCTGAACAATACAAAGACATCGAAATGTTCGCCGAACAAGGATTCATGCTAACCACGAGTAAGCTTAACAATTTAAGCGTAATGTGTGGATCACAGCACTTTTCGCATTTGATTCGTTTCCTTGCATTCATCATCAACCATGGTCTCCGGACATTTTGCGTGTGGCTTCGGCTGATGCTTAAGGATTTTTGGTTACCACATGTGTTAAATGCTATTTGAGCCAATTTTCTCTGGACGCCTGAGACAGGAGGGTTACAGTGTTCCGACTTGGATAACAGATAGTGAAATTTTTCTAAACAAATCTGGCGCCAATTACCGACACCAGAGTGATAAGAGGCTTAATGAGCTCGAGGTAGGGTCGAGTTTAACAATCGAGAAAGGCATGTTGATTACTCACGTAGAGGCTAAATGATGCTCCGTTTCGAAACTACTGTTTATAGTCCTGGTCGTGGTTTCTGTAGAGCATAAAACTTGATGTGAAATATGGCGTTTGAAAAGTGTGATAACCACTTCAAAAAAGACTGCTTAGTTTCATTCTTCCGTGTTGTAGCTAATAGCGTCCAGCCCACGAGGTATAAAGGTATATGCTTCTGAGGTAGTAACGCTAAAATGTTTCTAGGCCCTCATCACAGGTTGTTGACGGGTTCGGTGAACGAGAGGAAAGTTTATACGTTCTCACTGACGTCTCAAAGATGACAAACCACTTGAAGTTCGTCCCAAGAACAGGTGTTACCACGTATTGTTAGAGCGTCTAAAAGAAGCGTTGACATAGACATGCCATTTTCGTCTTTATTAGGACTGTTCTTTTACCCTTGTCTTTTTTAGCGTAAGGACTATAGAATCTTGATGGCTGTAATTTAAACGAAGCTGGAGTGTGTAGTCAACAATGTTGAGAGGAAGAAGAAACGAAGGACCCGCATAGTGTGGTGGTTAACGCGTTAGCACCCGAAAGGGTGGTAGCGCGTTCGTTCCTCCACCTCAAACACCGACGGCCCAGTGTTTTGCAAACATCTCAGCATCAATCTTAACCGTTTTATTTATTGCCTCCTCTTGTTAATGGCAGGGTATAGCGCGAAATATAAGTTCAACGATGCTGAGATATAATCACAATCTTAACCTTTTTTATTGTGGTCCGGAGTTTTGCAAATATTTCAGCTTTATAATAGTTATATTTCGCAAGATGCTGAGATATTTGCAAAACTCCGGACCGCAGGTGTATGCGGTAGGAACGAACGCGTTGCGGCCCTTTCCGGAGAGTAACGCGTTCACCACCACACCATGCGGGTCCTTTGTTTCGAATGTTTCAGCTAGTTCTATCGATCTCTGCCATCAGCAATCACCGTTCGTTCCCCACTGCAGACACTTGCGGCCTGGAGTTTTGCAAATATCTCAGCATCGTTGAAGTTATATTTCGCATTATACCTTGCCATTAGAAAGAGTAGGCAGTAAATAAAACGGTTAAGATTGTGATTATAACTAAAACCCCAGCTTAACTGGGTTCATTGCCGATTTGGGCTCCCCAGGTCAATCCCACTGACGGGTGATTGCTGATGGGAGAGATCAACTGCCCGGAAAGGACAATAGCGCGTTCGTTCCCACCGCAAACACCTGCGGTTCAGAGTTTTGCAAATATCTCGGCAACATTATGGCTATATTTTAGCACTTATATTTAGTGTTATATTTATTCCTCCTCTCTTTCTATTCGTCCCTCTTTATCTCTTTTTTATGTGTATTAGTTTGAGCGTGTATGGAGATTACGGAGTTCTTGATGTAGGTTTCAGATTTGTAATAGTAAAACTCTAGTTCCTCTGACAACGAAAGGAGATTCGCTGTTGAAGTTGATGAGGATAACACCAATCGCGTGGAGTTGGAGGAGAAGAACCAGAGTTGTTCAATTTTCTGTTCAAAGTAGTCGGATTCTCTCAGCATCTTGGAGAAATTTCTGTGATCCCTCTATCCTATGTATGCTCTATGGTCTTCTACACGCCCTCCTGTGTTTTCGATGATGCACATGCAGCTCTTGTGTATGAAGAAAGGCACTCGACCACTATAGAGCCATACTGCCGTCAGGACTTAAAGGGCTTCTATAGGTTCTGCAAGGAATATTACGATGTTTATTCTTTAGTTTTCACATTCTCTCATTCCAAACAATACCTTAGAGTCACCAGCGATTGAAAATTGGAAAACAACGGACTGCCTCTCAAAAATAATGCTTTACACTGTATGTGATGCCACTTCATCGATAGCTATCCACTGTTTATCAATGATTAATGTAGTTCAGGAGTTGGTACCATAGCACAGTTATGGAGGGAATGTTTCGTTCAATAGGTATAAGCTCCATATGTTCTATATTGTGGGGCAAAGGGCGCGTGTGGAGCAGTGGTTGGAGGCGCCCTGCAACACACACACGTGGATTCGATCCTCACCTCCATGGCCCAACAGGCCTTCCATCTCTTCGGAGTCAACAAATTGGTACCGGACTTGTCTGGGAGGATAGCAAAATTGCTCGATACATCGGTAGGCCACCGCTAGTCATTGTAAGGGACATATATGCATTCAATCACCTAGAAGGATGCTTAGTGAAGTTGATTGCATGAGCGCATCCCAAAAGGATAGATCAAGGCCGAGAGTATTATCCTTATTTTTACCTATAGTGATTAATGTTTCTATATATCCTCTCGTTCCGCACTGCGACCATGATCTACCGTTGCCATTGGGAAGGCAATCAATAGTTGGCGAAGGAAATCGTTCAAAACTGACGCGCTTTGCACAGGTTTCGCTTGACAACCAGAGTATCTATTTTGTATACTATTTATACTTTTCTACGTATATTAGCCTCCAACTTTCTTCACAGATGACTAGCACTACTTTCATTATCCATCACCGCTCGTCTCCCTATTTTGTTCGCCCTGTATTTATCACTTTTACGTTCATACTTGATTTTTTTGGCTTAGAGCTTTTCCCGATCAACGCCCAACGTCCCATTTGTGTTCTACAAACTATCAAATGAAAACAGGAAACGTGGGAAATTTGTTCTATGTGTTGAAATAAACTACTGGAAAAAAATAGCACGTATAGGCGTCACTCGTTAACTCTTCAGAACATGCGTCCGTATGATTGCTCGACAGGTTTTGGTACACCACCTACGGATGGAACACTAGACTTGGCTCATACGGAAGTGATCCAGCTGGGATATCGGCGGTTTCGACGAATCCAGGTATTTCTTAACTCTTTTATTTACTGCCTTTTTCTTCTTAATGGCAGGGTATGTTGCGAAATATAACTCGTATGAAATGCTGAGATATTTGCAAAACTCCGGACCGCAGGTGTATGCGGTGGAGAACGAACGTGCGCTATTGTCCTTTCCGGGGAGTAGCGCATTTCACCACCACACCATCCGGGTCCTTCGTTTTGCCTGTCTCTCAGCTAGTTCTCCCAGGGTTCAATGCCGATTTGGGCTCCCCAGATCAATCCCGTTGACGGGTGATTGCTGATGGCAAAAGATCAATAGAACTAGCTAAGAGACAGGCAAAGCGAAGGACCCGGATGGTGTAGTGGTGAAGTGCGCTGCTCCCCGGTAGGGACAACAGCGCGTGTTCGTTCCCCACTGCATACATCTGTGGTCCGGAGTTTTGCAAATATCTCAGCATTTCATACCAGGTATTTCTCTTCGTATTTAATCTTCGTGCTGGTTTTGCTGCACTGTTGAGCTTTTCTTCACAGAAATTATATGTGACAACGTTATTTACTCATCTTCTGTCCATCTATTTAAATTCATGGGAAGCAGAAAAGGAGTTTAAGAGGGATTTCAATTTCAGCTATTTGGATATAGTAATTTGTTTTATGTACACTCTCATGCCTACCCACGATTTACCGCCTCATCGTGGTTGGAAGGCGTTTCTGTGTGTGGGCCTGCGATGTACAGTAGGGGGATAAATTCACCCAGCCAGTCCTCCCAAGCTAAGAAGAAGTCCGGTGTTTCCATCAGCAAGCCCAGCCAAGAAGATACCAATACCAGGATATAGCACCGTCGTGATATCAAGGTAGTCGCATGGTGGCAAATCTTCCTCTGAGCCACAAAAGCGCTGACTACCTGTCGTGATGACGACCTGGGATAGACTTTGGCTAGGCTGACCTTGAGACCCCAGGGAACTACAGTGGCTAAACCAGCAAATCTCTGAAAAAACTGAAATTATGCTGGGACGCACATAACTAGTGAAGACGGGCCATCCAAGAATCTAAGTAAGCGTACTTTCACGAATCATTGAATCAACGATGTGTCTTTAGCAATCTTTCGTCCTTTATGCTAGATTTTCCCACTGGGCCTCGTTACCTGAAGGTATGATATTTTTCGTGAGGTTCTATGTTTTATACTTGCAAAAGTGAGTGTAGCCAAGGAAAGTCTTGTTGAATTCTTTTGGAGTACACGTAGTACTTAGATTTGTTTGAATGTGTAATCTTCGATTCTACATACGTGAAGGCTGTATTAATTTTTGGATAATCTAGTCCGAGTCACTGCAGAAAGCTATTCCTAAGTAATTGAGAGAAGCGATAAGAAAAATAATAGGAGTGTTGATTTGAGCCCATGCAGCTGAGACGGGACAATGTGTACCGTAAATGCTTCGCCATCCCATGTATGGACCACGGCACTGCAATGAAGGTATTGTTCCCTTGAATCCTACTGAATACAGAGCTCAGATTTATCAGATTGCAGGTCACATTTCTGAAAACGGCAATCAATGAATTCCTTCCATGGATTCCGCGCTACATGCGCAATTGTGTTTACTCCTTGGTCTTTCAATTCAACGATTACATAACTGTGAGTCTGTTATTTATACTTTTGGCGTAAACTCTAATTTTTTTTCGGTAGAAGAATAATGAATAAAGCTCTCGGCGCTGATCTATCCCTTAGGGATGCGCCATGCATTCGATTTCACTAAGCATCGCTTGGAGGTGATTGAATGCATATCTGGCCTTTACAATGACTTGCGGTGGCCTACCGATGCATCGAGCCAGTGTTGTTATCCTCCCAGACATGTCTGGTACCAATTTGCCGAGCCCGCAGGGATGGAAAGCTTGGTGAGCCAGGGGCGCGAGAATCGATCCCATGTGTATTGCAGGGCGTCTCCAACCACTGGGCCAAACGTGCCCTGTAAATAGTTGAACATTACTATTTCAAGCCGTGTTTCAAGTAGTTTATTACTGATATATTTAGCGTTACAGTTCATAGTAAATGATTATGTAGTAAGGTTATTAGTGACTACTCTGGTTTGCTTCTGTACATATGCATTTTTCTGGCTGAAGTCACATTAACGTAGAAAAATGTTGGAACTATTGCTGAGCAAAAGTTCCGAGTCTTCCGAATTCATAGTCACTTGAAACTGAGTAACTGGTTTGATCACTTGGTTCTCCTTTGTAACGGATTGGTTTCTTATCTTCTAGTTCAAACCACGAATTAATCCTAATTTCTTCCCTTAAACAAACCTTAAACATTTGATGCTCATTTACGAAAGAACTATTCGTTTTTAGGAAGCTGCTGAAAATCGCCACAACCCGCCTTGGTTGTTGGAGCGAGTAGTATCTGTTTTCGACAATGTGGTAAAACTCGTAGCGAATCAGCCAAGTTGCCTGCCTATAATGCGTCGCATTTGTGCCATAGCGAATCAGCTTTTCGGCTGAGGCAAAGGATCTCCGTAAAGGTCTTCCAAAATTCTGATAACATATTGAAGTGCTGTTCAACAGGTTCACTTAGTCTATCCGATTACGATGTGCTTAGGAAGATCTGCCTGAGTTTTTGTAGAAGATGAATTCTTGTAACTTTCTCCACCTACAACAAATATGTGTACATTCTTTATGGAGCTATTCACTCTTGATTTCATTCCGAAATGGACTAAGGTCTATTATGTAGATAATTCTTCATCTGAGACTAGATCTACTTAAACGTATGAAAGATTTTAGTGTGACACATCGCTGTGTAGACTTTATTTTCAAGATCTCTTTGAACTAGTTTATTTCATCCACACTTTAACAAGTAAGCCTATATTATTGCTATGAATGTTGTATTGATGTAGAGAAATGGTCTCTTTGCTTCGCAATCCGTAGGTGTTAAGGTTTGTTCTAATTTATTTCTTAAAGCATAACAAAGCGCCAGCCAAGCTGCTGCCAACACAATTGCCGTCACAAGGGTAGCCCTGGAAGAGTGATTGAGGAGATCTAAACATCCTTGATTGATTCATACTCAATTAGCTCTAAGAAAACTGGTTAAGAATCTCTTGAGAGCTCCCAGATAGGAATATTCGCTTCCTACTCACAGTGTCTGAATTCGTCAAAAATAATTAGGTGAGCTGCAGATGATGAGGGAGATCATTGGTGTTGTAGTTAGAATTTGTATAAGTCTTGAAATAAAAATGGAACTTAATTGTTTTCCAGCAAATTCGGCAAGCAAGATTGAATAGATATCCGAACTGATGACAGAATTTTATCCTTAAGAAAGTGATTGTTGTAGGTGCAGGTTCTCGAACATAGATATTTTTCAAAGACTCAATGTTCTCTCTATAGTATCAGAAACGAGGCACTACGAAGACATCTATCAGGGGAGAGTCAGAGTTCCGGGATGAGATTTAGACCGAAGAAGCGTGGAACCATGGGAACAAATCGTGGAAACATGTCAGCTTGGTGCCCAGAGATTTTATGTCATAAGTCAAACACTACTCACTTCATGATGAATGCAAATTGACTATTGCACTAACAAATGGATGTCAAATGTATTGGTGATGGTGACAGTGTTTCTTGCTCGAATTGTTCTTTTCAAAGCATCTACATCTGAGAAAGGAAATCGAAGACAAATATAGGGATTCACTCACCGTGCCTTTCAATGGCGAAGGATTACACCCGGCACCCAGAGACAAATGTTGGAATCAGCTCCGCCTAAAACACTTCCAGGCATATTTGCCTACAAAGATATGTCACCATTCAGTGTAAATTTACGGATTGTATGTTATATAACGGGGCGCCTGTAGCGCAGTGGTCGGAGACGCCTTCATACACATGGGACCGATTGTTGCGCCCCAGGCCCACCAAACCCTCCATTCCTCCGGAGTCAACAAATTGGTACAAGACATGTTTGGGATGACAGCAGCACTGACTCAATACACCGGTTGGCCATGCCATCGCAAGTCATTGGAGAGGTCAGATATGCATGCAGTCACCTTCAGCGATGTTTGACGATGTCGAGTGCAAGGCTGATCCCTGATGAATTGATCAACGCTGAGAGCTTCACCTTTTGTTATAAAGTGTGATGAATGACTGAGATCCTGACAGATAAATGGCATAAAAAAGAGGTGAATGGTATGGTCAAATCATTACAACAGCCGTAAGAAGCGGCAATATTCAAATAACATAAATTATTAAATCGTTCGAGTGTGACACTTGGCCAGTTTTCATGCCCCGAGCAAGGTTTGAAGGAAACTCTGTTCGCCATTTACGGAAAACTCGTACAAGAGCGTTGCAGTAGTTGGAGCGAAATTCGATAACGTTGCATTTGATTCGAGTAGCGAAGTAAAGAGTTTGACAAATTGATAGAATCTATAAAACACGGGTGAGAGAAAGGCAAAACGAAGAACCTGCATGGTATGGTGGGAAACGCGTTGGACACTGGGAATGGCAGCAGGTGTTCTATCCCCACCACAGACACTTGCGGTCCGGAGTTTTGCAAATATTTCAGCATCCTTGTGGTTATATTTCTCATCATACCGTGCCATGAAAGAAGAATGAGCAGTAAATAAAAAGTGATTACATTGTGATTTATACTACAGCTTCAGCTCGAAGGAAGATATTATCTACACATAACATTGGGTTCAATGCTGATTTGTTCTCCACAGATCAATCCCGTTGACGGTTGATTGCTGATAGCACCTCTAAAACACGGCCGAAGAAAAGGCTGAACAAAGGACCAGCACGATGGTGTGGTGAACTCTTTAGCCCTCGAAAAGCGTAACAACGTGCTCGATCCCCACCGCATACACTTGCAGTCCGGAGTTCCGCAAATATCTCAGTTTCGTTGAGGCAGAAGGTATTTTATTCTATAGCTCTAATCGTGAAAGTAGTTTTCGAAAATGTTATTTTAACTTTATGCTTACCCCAATTCCAAATTCTTAGAAAATTCGTGGGAGTTTGTCGAAGTAAAACAATTTTTGAATTCTAACGCAAATGCTGTTAGCCCCATATTGGCACATCTTCCCACGCAGAGTTTTTCTTCAACTGTTTTCTTTATTTTTCATCTCTTGCTTGTTCACCTTGGGTCTAGTGACGGACGTGTTCCGAAGGAAGATATTATCTACACATAACAATCAGTTTGGCTTGTTGCATCGCCTTCAAGCCATCCGCCAATTTTTATTCCTACTTCCATATTTACACAGATCTCATAAGTTCCCACATGGCGGATAGCAGGTTAATCGTAGATCAAAAGCGATTTCCTTCTCTGAAAGGCACGTGGAGCCAGGTGATCAACTCCTTGTTTCCACTGCGTAGATTGAACACATACCTTATGTGTTTGCGAGGGCAAAAAGGGTCGGATGACACGTTGGTAATGATGCCAATCATGACGAGCCCGGTGTTGGTTCGATCTCACACTGGGCTCTCCAAGCCTCTCATCCCTCCAGTGTGAGGAAATTGGGACCGGATTTGTTTGGAAAACGTTCATTCTCTGCAATTCAAGTGGGAACGCTCTAGCCGGACTATTTTAGGAACTTAGGACTTCAGGGAAAATTGACTCAAACAGCATTTAACGACATGCGTGTTGAAAGGGAAACCCTCAAGCAGCAGTCAAAGCCACACGTAAAACTAAGACGACTTTCCTGGATAACGGATGCGAGGAAACGAATCGAATGTGAGAAGTGCTGGGATCCGCACAGTTGATATGAAAGACAAAGGCACCACATTCAACATCGTCTACGACACCGGAGATGAACTGTTCCTCGGAACATGCGACAGTAGAGGAGTCGGCGGTGTCGGCATCCTCGTCACACAAGTTTAGCCATGAACTTCGACTCATTCGACAACTAACAACCTTAATCGGATGATTGGGATCAAAGAAATGTGAATTAATAGCGGCGTTGACAATCTTCATCGTTTACACACCGATATCAAGCCATAAAGAACGCGAAGTCGAAGCTCTCTATATGGAGTTGGAGAATTTTCGTAGAGAAGACCATACTTTCTTTGAGTCATCATTGGAGATTTAGAACCTAAGACTGGACTCAGATGAATGCTTGAGGAACGCTACATTGGGGCCCAAGGATTAGAGTAGAACGAACAATGTGAGCGGCTGTCCGAGTTTTTCATGACGACGAACACCATCCATTATTTTAACACAGAGTTCTACTCGGTAGATGAGAGCACTGATTTGGTTGTAAAAGATAATGTGGTCAGTTTTCTGAATAAGATTTGTGAGCATTCTTTTTACTAAGTTCAGTTCTTCACGTATGCTAAATCTGAACTGGTATCACCTAGTGGTCGAGATGGCTACACAGTTAGCTTCTTAAAAAATTGTTCATTTTGCAGATGTTCTCAAGAGCGCGAAGAAATCGGCGATAAGTTGTGCGTGGTACAATATTTGGACCTGCTTTTTTTTGGTTGTTGCTATTGCTCTGCTTTAGACTGGCCTTCTCTCAATCGTTAGAATCATTGAATTTACCAAGAAGATATTCCTCTCAAACGTATGCTATCTCATCATGGCCGGAAAGTGTTGCTGGGTGTCGGGCTGCGAAGTTTAGTGGAGCGTTAATCACCTCGGCAGGATCTTCTAACCCGAATAGAATTCCGACGTTCCTATCAGGAAGCCTAGCTAAGAGTTAGCAAACACCAGAAATTACCGCCGTAATCCTATTAAGCTAGTCGATTGTTGGCAAATCTCCCTCTGAGGCACAAAGGCAGCGGCTCCCTTTAGTAGTGACGACCTCAGCTAGGCTGACATTGGAACTCCAATGAACCCCAGTGGCTAAACTAGGAAAAATTTTCCCTCCGTACCCCGCCAACTTGGTGATGCCGATTACGACGTCAGTTAATGAGAAGAGAGGTGAAAGGCTATCAAATCTGGAGTTGTAGAGGAAGTCATTAGAAACGGAAAAAATGAGCACGCGTACGACACACCATGGAAGCTGCTTCTTGGTGTGCATTTATAACGCCAAAACAACATCTTCAGACGCCAACCTGTACGCTCTTCTTGAGATCTGTGATCGGATAAAATTGTATTTGAACGCCCTACAAGAAAAGGGAACCAGGAAGACCGACATGCGCCAATTATCTGATAAGATCCTTGTCATTCGTCAAGCAAACTTTCCTTCACGAAATATCACAGACATTAGCTTCTTCGTACAGTCATATATTTCCCATCTAACCACCTCATACGAAATTCTATCACATTCAACATATCACTTGGCCATTCTTCGTTTCCAGCTAAAGCCTCAAAAGAAAGTCGGTATCATCAACTCTTACTCACCAACTTGAACTGCTGATAAGAGCGAGTTGTTGTTGGAGAGTCTAAAGCCAAATCAAGAAGGTCACCGAAGATAAATACAGGATAAGGGAGTCTAGAATGTGTGAAGGAAATGAGAATGGAAACTGTCTTGTAGGATTCCCGTTCTAAGCACAGCTGTTCTATGGGAAATCATTTTTCTAGAATAGAGATTGTCACCGGTAGACAGAGTATTCTCGCAACGGCGTGACTCATAAGAAAATTGACCATATACTCACGAATAGAAAGCGGTTCCTCTTTGACACCTGAGTAGTCTTCGGATTCTGTGCTTGATCTGATCACAGATTTCTCCTTGTAATGATTCGCTTCAATCTGCTGGAAAAGAACTCCTGTCATCGTTCAAGAAAAACGTTGCCTGCGCGCACCCCACAGAACGCTTGAACGATATTTTCTGAAATTTAACGGGCGCTCACAACGTTTAGCCGGTAGAACAGATCCTCGAAACCTATCCCATCTTCGGCATCCAGGAGAATACACATAAATAGCGGAACTCTGATCGGCTGGTCATATAATAGGAATAACAAGTGATAGATAAACAAAAGGAACAGTGGAGTGGACTGCAGCAGAATGCATGCGTCCTCTGGAAAACCAGCGAAACGATGGACGGACGTGTTCGAGACCAACGACAATCATCTGCTTTCGCATTTGGTGGGCTACGTAATGGGCCACGTGGATGACATTATGTTTGAAGCAGACTACTACCATGGACAACGTTCACCGGAGAAAGAAACTAATAGAAATTTTGCAGGGGTCAGCAAAGCCAGTGAAGACGGGCCATTCAAGTATACAGGTAAGTAAGTAAAAAGAAAGTTAGAATATTTTAATGGAAAGAGTAAATGCTTCTTCGACGGCTATGAGGCAGTGAAAGCTGTTGGAGAATTACCACTTTCCTATGCTTTTATAATATTTTAGAGTAGCATTATTTCGGCAACAATTAGTAAATTTTTGCGGAAATGGAGTTGGGAAGAATAACGGGATTAGATGGTGACTGATGTCTCAGTGCAATCGGGAAAAAGGACACAGTTTAAATGAGGTTCAGTAATCCTCCTAATTTATTTGTTCGGTGAAGGGTTGGAGTATAAAATGGGGTGTAACTCTTTTCTTTGTAAATAACTATTTGCCTAAAGCGCGTTAATCTCTACCCATGAGACTTCTCTCAGCCCCGAAATTGTCGTTGCTAATCGGACCATAACATTAGGTTGTTCAAAAATAAATGGGCTTCTCAAAATATTTATTCTCTTAATGTATTTTTTACCAATAAAATAATTTTTATACCTTGTAGTACATATATCATCAGGAAGCCGATTTTGTGTTCTTTCCAAGTTCTTATATTTTGTAAATCTAAATTTTTCTTACCAATTTTGAGCTTTGCAATTTCAGATATCAAAAACGAATTTTCGTCAGATTTTCTTTTATGAGTTCAAACTCGGTCGTAGTGCAGCAGAGATGGCTCGAAACATTAATGACGCTTGGGATGAAGGTAGTGTTGGTGAATCAACAGTGCATGGTTCCATGGTTCCGGAAATTCCGATCTGGTGATTTCCACTTCGAAGATAAGGAAGATATTTGCAAAACTCCGGACCGTAGGTGTCTGCGAGGGGAACGAGCGCGCTACTGTCCTTTCCGGAGACTAACGCGTTCACCACCACACCATGCGTGTCCTTCGTTTCGCCTATCTTTCGGCTAGTTCTACCCACCCGCCAGCGGGGTTAGCGGGGTGATTGCTGATTCTAAAACTGTCTGAAAGCATAAGAAGCAGTTGTATTGGACAAACATGCATTCGTTCACCTTTATGGCGCAACAAATGGGGACGACTGCATGGTGCATCCCTAAAGAGTTGTTCAGTGCCAATTGATCTACCGTTTCTTCTTTGTTTTAAAGTTTATGCGGTTTTCATTTAACTTGAGCTAAATTGTCTTCATTGCAGCGTAAGTATTCCGCATATAAAAGTCTCTGAAAGCTCTTAAACTAAGTGAAGTGACATCTATATAATTCCCGCTCACGCCGTCAGTAATGCCACATGAGTACTGCTCGTCTTGTCTATAGAACTGATTTTTCCCATTTGTTCACACTTCCCACTTAGCTTATCTTCCGTCATTGCCTGTAGGTTTTCTTCAAATTTGACATTGTCCTTTCTACTTTTGTTCAATTCTTCTGTTCTTCTCTTCTTAATTTGACATTTAGTTTACGGTTTTGTTTTCTGCCTTCTATAATTTTCATGGCAGGTTACTACGCGAAATACAACCACAACGTTGCTGAGATATTTGCAAAACTCTGGACCGCAAGTGTCTATGGTGGGCAACGAACGCGCTATTGTCCTTTCCGGGTAGTAACGCGTTCACCACCACACCATGCGGGTCCTTCGTTTCGCCTGTCTCTCAGCTATTTCTATATAAAAAAATATCGATAGAACTGGCTGAGAGACAGGCGAAGCGAAGGACCCGCATGGTGTGGTGGTGAACGCGTTACTCCCCGGAAAGGACAATAGCGCGTTCGTTCCCCACCACAGACACCTGCGGTCCAGAGTTTTGCAAATATCTCAGCAACGTTGTGGTTGACATTTAGTCCTCATCGTTCATCTTGGCCTGATTTTTTTTTCATTTTCTTCGTTTTCGGGTGGTGCTTTACTCATGGAGGTTCGGCTCAATACGCGTACGAAGACCTACAACACGAAGGCGAATGACTGTGGGCCATAGACTCGGACCATCAGCATAGAGGAAAACGAAGACTTCGAAACGTTAGTGGAATAAAAGCTGTAGCTTGTGTAAGCTGAAAAACCCAAAGAAATTTATTGATTACTCACGCCTAGGTTAAGTAAAAGTCAATTTAGTAAAGTAAATCTGACGAGAGATTTTTCGCTGTCCAGTAATTTCCAATAGTAAGACCGGCTTTGTTTTTTGTGCTCTATCCAAATGATTGGATGGAAGATGAGGTGGCGATATTGACTACTTTCACTCACTCCTTCACTCTATCCTTCTCAAACACGCACACATCATCATCGCTCTCGTCGCCGAAAGGCAACATCATGAAAACGTGGCGCGACACTTCATTGCTACAAATTTTTCCTAGAAAACCAATTTACCGAAGCTTATTTACATTTAAATTTTTGATCTCTCCTAGTTTTCATGCAGACTTCGACATCATTGGGCTGCTAAGCGATCGATATACATCCTTTTCACTCGTCGGAACACATTCTATTGAGTTCATTTTGTTCTATCGACTGTGTGCATCACTTATGTGCCAAACGGAGCAAAAGCTCTGGAATGAATTGAATTAATTTGGACGCATATGTTTTTGGGCTACTAAATTAACTAAATCGGATGTCGCATCATCACGTTAAGAATATCACTGCTCTAAAGCGACGACGTTGATAACAGCACTGCTTGACTTAACGGACCAATTTGTGAAGAAAAAAGTGTTCTTTTGTTAGGATGTTCTCCAGAAACATTAACAGACCAAATTTTTATTAGCTATATTGTAAGTATTGTTCCAATTGTAGTATATGTTCAGGAATGGAAAAAAAAAGTAAGGCACAGCATAGTGGTAGTGATGTCCGTGATCACTAGCATGGTTCTAGTTGGGTTCCGCTGAGGACCAACCAAGCCTATCATCCCTCCTCTGTCGGGAAATTGGCGCCGGACTTGTATGGGAAAAAAAATCACTCTCTGCAATCTAATTGGGAACGCTCCAGCCCGGCCATCTCGAGACTCCAGGTAAAATTGCTCGACCAGCACTTTACGACATTCAAGATGAAAAGAAAACCCTCAAGCAACAGCCGAAGCCACATGTAAAAGTTGGAAGATAATCGTGGACAATGGATGCGAGGGAACGACGAATCGAATGTGAGAAGAGCTGGGATCTGCAAAGTTGACGTGAAGACGGGTCATATAAAGTATAAAATAAAATTTTTAAAAAATGTAAGTATTCAGTCTGATGGAGCGAATAACACAGTGGTTAGAAGTGCCCTGCTGTACTCACGTGATCAAATGGTTCGATTCAGGGCTTCAGGTTAACCAAGTAACTCATTCCTCCGAGGCCAGCAAATTGTTATCAGGCTTTTCATGAAAGATAAAACGGCCGAGAAGTTACATCTGCAGACCACTGGGAATCTTTGTATTGGTCAAATATGCATTCAATCACCCTACACGGCTATGAATGGGGTCGAATGAACAGCATATCCATCACGGATTTATCAGGACGAAACGCTGTTGCCTTTTATCCTCCATAGCGATGTGGTTTTGTGAAAATAATTGCTTCTTTGATATGGTTGATGTGGAATTATTCATCAAAATATGACATAAAGTGACTTTCAGCACAAGAAGAATCGGTACAAGATTCCCATGATATAAATAGAACAACGTATTCCTAGGAGTAAATTTCTAACGAGGACCAGTCCCGCACGTAACATCACGGCTCTGAGGAAGGCGAAGTCGCCGAAACGTCAGCCATCGATCAATAACATCAAAAACAACGACAACGAAGATCTGTACCAACCTCGCGTCAGCTTAAGAAGATCAGTTTATAAGATCACATAAATAAATATTCTTACGAAGTCATCCCGATCGACACTCTGTTGTTATGCAACAAAAAATATGCTTTAGAAAAACCTCACTATGGCTTCTAGTCGGACTTTTAATTTTCAGCTCTCGTTTCGACTTTCCTCCCAACGGTTTACCGCCTCATCGTGGCTGGGAGGTGTTCCTGGGTGTCGGACTGCGATGTACAGCGGTGGGATTCGTCCTCCGGCAGGGTCTCCCAAGCTGAAAAGGAGTCCAGCGTTTCCATCTGGAAACCTAGCTAAGAATAAACCAATACCAGGATCCACCACCGTCTTGGTATCAAAGTCGCATGGTCGTAAATCTTTCTCTGATCCAGAAGTGCTGCGACTGCCTGCCGTGGTGACGACCTGGGGGCAGTCTTTGGCCAGGCTGACCTCGGGATTCCAGGGAACCACAATGGCTTAACGAGGAAATCTCCAAAAAATTGTGATTATGCTGGGGCTGGCAGAACTAGTGATGATGGACCGTGCAAGTATCAAGGAATACATCGTAGAGAAGTTTCCTGAAACAAAGATGGTCGTATCGGCATGATTTCGACTCGCTTCAAAATTAATTAGTGCACATGGTGGTATTACTCATTCCGTTCAGAGAAACGATTTCTCTTTTTCAAATTTATTCCACCCTGTACTTCTGTGGATACAAATATAAAGAACAAAAGGATAAAGCTTTCAATATTGATCAATCCTTCAGCGGTGCACAATGCATTGGACCCCATTCGTAATATCGCAATGGTGATTGATTCAAAATCTGACTTATGCAAAAACCTACGCGAATCTCTCAATGTATCGAATCAACTTTTATTATGTATTTTTTTTTACTATCTTGGATTATTAAGCTAATAAGAGGTTGTTAAAAAGTTTTATTCTGCTACGGTTTTGATGTCTTCATCTTCCTCAGAGCTGATTCACAGTCATTCGTCTCCTCGATGTGGTGTCTTCGTCGTCGTATCGAAGATGTTTTAGGAAAATATATAGCCGTATAAATGTTCTCTTCAGTTTCCCAGAAATTTGATACCAATTCCTTGATTTCAAATGGATGGATGGATGGATGGATCGATTTATCTAGAGCGCGGGATTGAACCAATGACCATATGTCCACTCTGCAAAAGCTCTTAACGTTGTGCTATACATGCCCTAAAAAAACACATATGTGAATTAATCACACGAAAAACTCAAGTTATTCTTCAATATTCTTTAAAAGTTTTCCAGATGAAGAGAAAAATAAGAAAAAAAAACGAAAAGGAGCAAAATTGCAGCGTTTTCTCTTTTCAATTTCGTTATCTACGAAAGAGGCGCAAGCAGCGGAAAAGCCATCGTTTTCGTCTCACGGCAACCCATCCCAAGCATATATTGTTCTTAAATAAATCACTTTCAATTCGTTGGGCCATAAGGAACGCAATCTTATGCAATTGAAAGAGGTCGAGTACCTCAAAAAACCTGAATGATTTCGACGACGATTATTAATGTTTTCAGATTATGGACATCGGCAAAAAAAAAGACGAACAGCGAACACGCAAAATCTAGCTCTGATAAATGTCGGTCTTGTGCTAGACGGCAATCCAGAAACCCCTTGCCACCGTGTAATCTTTCAAAAAGAAGTCATTTTTCAGAAAATATATCGTCTGCCATTTGAAGTGGAATAAACCCGAAAAATTCTTATTTACTTTACACCGGCTTTCATTCGTTTCATCGAGCGCTTTCAAACTTCACTTCCTTCATTCTTTTCTACTACTCAAATTTTACACGATAACCGTTCCCTGTTTTAAAATTTGACCAAGTGCACGTAGCACAGTGGTTGCAGGTGCCATGCAATAAGCGCGCAGTTCTTGGTTCAATTCTGCAACTTGTGCACGCTGAGTTCTCCATCTCACCGTAGAGGGCAGATTGGTGCCAGTCTTGTCTGGGAGGATGGAAACACTGGCTTGATTCGTCGTCTGTCTCCTCATATACGATAGACATAAAATTGTAAGATTTCTCTTTACATCGGCTTTCATTCGTCTAGAGCTACATGTGTTTACACTCATTTGTTCTCGATGCTACAGTAGAAATGCCGTATCTGTTGCCGTTTTTATTTCATAGCATAAAGTACACAAAGTGCGCGTGTGGCGCAGTGGTCACAGGCGTTCCGTAACACACATGGGATCGGTCCCAGCGCCCGTGGCTCACCAAGCCTTTCATCCTTCTGGGGTCGGCAATTTAATACCAGATTTATCTGTTAGGATAACAGTTCTGGGTTGATACACCAATAGGCCATCGCGAGTCATTGTAAGGGCCAGAAATGCATCCAATCACCTCCAAACAATGCTTAATGAAGTCAAATGCATGGCGCATACCTCAGGGATTGATCAACGCGAAGTGCTTTATCCTTTTTAAAGTACATAGAGTTTTTTCATGGTTTGTATCAATTAAGCTTTTCAATTAAATAAGAACTTACTTTTTACTGCTTATAAAACAACATACTCCTTATGCGCTGTACGTTACTAAACTATTATCAAGGTGACGTAAATTTGTTGTTGTTGTTGTGGTTTTCATAGGTTCAACCTCACTGTCAATATTGAGTTTATCCATAGAAATATTTGACGAATGGTAATGTATGATATAACCCCAGGATCTCTAAATGTAAGGCAATGAAGCGCTGTTTTCGTTGGCTTCGTCTCTGGTGCAATCTTCAACCCACGTCAACTTTATTTCAGAGTTCTCTGTCAATTGGTATTTGACTTGTTTACGATGAATTATTATCAAAGCGAAAAACTATGAAGCCTATGTAAAGAAGTATAACTATTCCGTGGAGTTTAGTTCAGTGATGATTTGCTTTGCAACTAAACAAGATTAACATTTTAGCAAAATAACTTTGCCATTTCGTATTTCGATAGCTAACGAGCGAAATCCGGGACCAACCATGGCCACTCGGGCTAGAATTTTTATCTTTTACGGTCAAAACACCCACCTAACTTAAGTGAATTAAGTCAAAGTTATACGTGCGGTGCAGTGATTGGAGATGTTACACAATACACAATGGCTCATTGGCTGGACCTCGCTTCCTTGGTATCGTTTTTTTTTTGTGTAGACGCAATTTTTTTTTTGAGTGATTTATTAACGCTGACTCACAGAACTGTTCGATGGAGATAAATACGTGTTCACGAATCCGGTTGTCATTGGACGGTGATGAGAACTGCCAGTCTGCCTGCCAGAACCGGTCGTCATCGGCCTCTTGGTAACGGACGGCTTCATGCTGTTCGTTACTCTACCAACTCTTTGATGAGTGTGTCGTATTCTTTTTCAGCAATCGCGAGGTTGTTATACAGCACACGTTTACTTTTACACAAAAACTTCAATCGTCAATTAACTCATCCACATTAAGAAAACGTCTGGGTCAATACCTATGGATTGCATTTCGTTCTGTTTGCCATCATTAGATCTTTGTGTAACAATGGCGGTTTGACCTCTGCCCACATCCATTGCCTGGGATACGGCCCAGCTTCGTTTGTGTACACACTGTTACTTCTTCTGGTTTTTTTTCTTCTTCCTTTTCTACTGTTACATGTTAACAGCTGCAACAACAGTGAACATATGTTTTCTTTTCTACAACAGATTTTCTACCTTCACATGCAATTTAGGTACTTTACAATTATTGAGCGCTACAGTAACAATGCAGCGGAATCCCTTAGGAACATGTGACCATAAAGCAACGTTCGTGATGTGACTGGGTCTCCCTCAATCCCTAGTCAACGATTAGTATGCACTTCTTTGTTTTTTTTCATCTCATTGCAAGTTCGCCAACCAACAATCGTCGCCATGTGGTCGTAACAAACCGATCGATCGCAATCGATCGTCTGTCGGTGTCGATCCTGACGCGGATCCTTTTTTTACAGGCGGCGTTCGAGTACTCGGTCGCTTCGTTGCGCGTCACTACCTCACGTGTCCGTTCCGAAACCTGTAGGCGAAGTTCTTGATCATCATCGTCGTTCAAATTGTCTCTTAGAATCTCATCACTGAACTTTCTTAGACATTCTTTAAGTTCGGCGATTCTTCCTAGATTTGAGCTCGCTCGCTCTTTTTTTTGGAAGGTGAGCTACTAAAACGACTAGAGGCAAAGTTCAGACAAGAGAAGAATCCATGAACACGAAGCCTTTCATTGGACTACGAGCTTACAGTCCTAATATTTTCTCAACCTTTCCTTGAAAAAGTATGAAGTACTTGGTTTAGAGAATTATAGCAACTTTGGATTCTAGAGCCCTAGTGCCTTGTCACTCATCATTCTAATCTCATTCACCACGAAAAGGCTTAAGACTAGATAAATCTCTGGTAATAACATGAAACCTTTGAATAATAAAACAATCTACCAGCATTTGTCTCACCTGGTGATGGTTATTGTAATACTACCGTATGCGTTTTTATCACCGTTTATTTTCATCATTACTTACTTTTGTAGTCAAATGTGTGTGTAGTTAACTTTTTATTTACTGCCTACTACAAATTTTCACACCAGGGTATTATGTGAAATGCAGCCGTAGTGATGCTGAGATATTTGCAATACTCCTGAGCGCAATGGTCTTGCGGTGGGGATCGAGCGCGCTATTACCCTTTCCGCGGGCTAACGCGTTCACCACCACACCACACATCTGCGGTTCGGAGTTTTTCAGATGTCTCAACATCACTGCGTGTGTTGTTACTTCGCTCATCTACTCTATTTTTAATGTTGTTTAAACGTATTTTCCAATTTCGTGTATTTTTCCACGCTGTTTAATCATTGTCTGCTTCATAGTCACTTACCTGTCACTGATTTTCTTGGTCCCAACTTGAAAGCAAAGCGGACGATAAACAGTAATGGAAATAAAAATTATAATGAAAGCACGCGGCGTCAATACAACGTTAAGTACGTTGTGAACAAATAATACATACAATGTTGTTTATAGCAAAAATAACGTCCACTAAAGATCCATTTCTCATTGTTCGCATTGTTTCCTTCACATCCATGCACTGGACGACACTGTGGGAGGTCGGCGAGAAATTTAGGGGACCGCTAAATGTCGCCCTCGACGAAGGTCACGAGCACCGGTAATCGATATTCTTACTCTCACGACTCCTAGCTTTTCGAAGATTTACGTTCATTCTTAACTTCTTAAGTTCCAGGTCTACTCTACTCATGTTCTTATCATTCCTTTGTTTCTGTCTGACTTTTTATTGAAACGATACACCACTTTCCCAAATGAATTCCATATTATCCTAGACTTTTTTGTGGTCGACAAAAGCTAAAAGTGTTATTCAATGATGAATAAAGGGTAGGGGCATCTGTGTAGTCCATAGAGCAGGACAGTTTTATTTATGTATGGATTCGATGTGACATTTCATGTATGAATCATACATGACAGTTTAAACTGGAATCGTAAAGATTTCATTTCAAACGACGAGGACTTTTTTGCTCGCTGCGTTGTTTCCTTCTGTGCACTTTTTCCCTTGGCGAGCAGCTTTTTGTATCATTCACTTTCGGTATTTCTTATTTAGCATACTAGTTTCCCGCACTTCGTGGAACTCATTTTTCCATCCCTATTCCTTTCCGCATGTGACGCAGTGGTTGGAGGCGCGCTACGTCACACACGGGATCGATCCCCGCGTCAGTGGGGGTGAGGCAGGGGTGGGGGGTTCCGCGCCAGGAAACCGCCCAAAAATGCGTTTGGAGCGAGAAAAACGCAAAAAACGACCGACCACTAAGTGGACGAGTTGTCCGTCTCGACGCTATAAAACGAACGCGATTTTCGCACAGTTTTCGCTATTTTCAGCCGGCTGTCAAATAGTCACACACACCTGCAAAGCACTAAACTTTAAATTGTCAGCTGCTTAAAAAAGGTTCAGTTCAAAAAGGTAGATGGTTACTTTGCTCTTGTGAAATCACTTTAGTGAGGTTTTTTCCTCTTATCCAGATCAGCGTTATAATTACTTCGAAAAACAATTATTTTTTCTGCATTTAAAACGATATCGCTTTGATTTTCTTATGGAGAAACTGTCTAGGAGCTATCCAGTTTGCGTCTTTCCTATCAAGTTTCTTTTCACAAGATGTTCGTTGTTTGGAGTTTTTCTAACCATCAAACATGGCAACGATCACATCTGCGATGTACTGAAACTGTAGGTGACTCCATCACCATCTGAAACTATCCCGATGAGAAAAAGACGTTAGATTTGTCACAACGAGGTAATCCATTTTGTATGTTATTGATATCTGCTGTAAATAAAAACGTTTTTTTATTCTGGGACTTATTCCGTACTATGCAAATGCGGCAACGTGGTGTAACCCTAGTGCTGAAAATCGCTGGTTCGACTTCAGCGGCTACCTATATAGATCCAGGGCCCACCTGGCGGTTCTAGTTTAGTGAATTTATAGAAATATCCAAATTCTAGAGCGATACATGTACAGAAGTAGTTAGAATAGTCCTGTAACACACTCGTGAGCCATGGTTCGATTCAGTGAGCTGCGGAAATCAGGGCTCTCATCCTGCAGGTCGACAAATTGGTAACAGACTTACCTGGGAGATTACAAGCATTCTCTTCGTACATCCATAGGTCAACCTAAGTCATTATAACGTCAAATCCATGGATGTCTGTAATTCTGGAAATCAAGTCGTTTGCTGGCGTGACCTCATAGATGAAAGTAACATCAATGCGGTGCCGTGTCTTTGTGACATTTCTTAAGCAGTAGCATTACTATTACTACATCCTACTTTCTCAAACTTCTTTAAACTATTTTTTACCTTAGTATATCCTACATAAATTTTCTTTCCAACATCTTTCGGTTGCTTAAGTATGATCGTACCTTCATTCATTCGTCATTTTTACGTCGGTTGCCTCTCTACTAGTTTTTACTAAGTGCATCCATTCGACGAAGTGGATGCATCCATCCCATCTCATCGGACACTATCGATAACTCTCGAACTGGTGTGATGTGCCATGGGCTCATTAAGAATGTGTGTTCTAAGCGTAACCTTATTTTTGGAGTGTTTATCTGAAAGAAAGAGTCTGAAACCTTACTTTTCTTCTTTTCTAATTCGTAACAACTCTTTTTCCGTGTCTTTACATATTTGTAGTTCTGAATTTTGAAGACCGACTTCCATTTAATCTCAGTATGGATGACCAATTAGTCTCTTTCATTGAAGCAAGTCAACTAAGTTAGTTGTCGTATTCGGTTGAAGTCAATTTGTGTTTTCAGTACACTTTGTGGATTTCTTTCTCTCTCTCTCTCGCTCTCTCTCGCCCCTTTCTCTCCGTCTCTCACTCTTTGTACGATTAGATTATTTGCACAGTTGTCGTTTTTTTTTTCGGAAATGTCAACATACAAACAAACCTACTCTGCTTATTCATTTCGTTCGTGATAGTCCTTCTAGAATATAGTACTTGGTTTAGGCATAACTTCTTACCCGTTTTAAACACTTCAATTTTTCGTATGTAATACTGAGATATTTGAAAAACTCCGGACCGCAGGTGTATGCGGTGGGAAACGAACACGCGCTGTTGTCCTTACCGGGGAACAGCGCACTTCACCACCACACCATCCGGGTACTTCAATTTTTGACTTTTTTTTCAGAAAACAACTTTAGCCAGTATCGCTGTCAAGGATGGTTTTCCAGTTCTGGATTGTGGAAACTGTGGATCCGCTTCATAAGGAAACACATGTTTTATTGTCAAAGAACTAGGATCAAAGAATTTGGAGATTGCTTTTGAAGTTGTCGCAGTAGTCGAACTCTTGATTATCTAGGTGCTGAAAGAACTTCAGAGACCGGCAAAAGTTCTTTTGCATTGTATGTAGTGATTCATTGGCCATCGCCTCTGCTCCAGTTGACTCCGAGTGAACTTCGCGATGTGAGTAAGTGCGTTTGCGTGCAAAAATAGATTAGATCTCTTGTTCTTCACAACAGCGATTACTTGCCGTGTATAGAGATCGGCATTGATCATCTAATACAGCTTTGGTCCCTAATGCCGAAGATCCCTGAGGACGTCTGCCATCAGATTGCGACGGTATGGATCAGCTGTCACCTTGGCTGGTGGGTTCTCATTGCTAGAGAGGTTGATTTGATCAGTTATCTGACTCCTCATCAGTTAGTTTAAAAAGCAATAAGTAGTCATTTGTACCGGTATTGACTAGAAGCCTAGAAGTTATGGGCAGCGTAACCAGGTGTGGATAACAACCTAAAGGGTAGTTCATAAACGAGCTATTAGTCACAATGTACAACTTCATTCAAGGATAACATTACATTGCTAGATCTTAATTAGGCTAGGAGTTCTGGTCTCGCTTAGCAACTTCTCTAGTCACAGTTGTGTTATCGTCCTAATCAAACATTTCGATTCCTTCTCATTGTAGAGTGTAGTTTTGTCAAGATGAAGCTAATACCAACCATGAAAAGCGGAGTGTTTATAGATGAGCATACGATTTGTTTCGCCACTTTCGCCGCTTCGTTTTATTCGCTGTCGCACTATTCAGTCAGTTTTGTTTTGTAATGTTTGGCCGGCGGCTGTCCATTCTTTTTCTGACGTTTCTGGAAATCGTGTTTCGATCGTACAGATGGCTGGATGCATGTTTGCTTATGAAGTGACTTTCGGGAACCTAGCGATGTGTTAAGTCAGTGTTTTTATCCACCTGGACAATTTTGGCACCAATTTAACTTTAACCTAGCTGTTTAGAAGGTTTGGCGACGTGAAGTCGAACCAAAGACCACATGTGTATTGCAAGACTCCTCAACACACCGCTTCACGCATCCCATTCTTCATGTGGTGCGATTCTCACATAGTCTATCATTAGTTAGGTGTCTGGATAGTTTTTTTTCTCGAAAAAATTAAAACTTGTGATCAAAGGATAAAACGATATAGCTCCCGGCGTTGATCAATCCCTGAAGGATGTGCCATGCATTTGACTTCGTTAAGCCTCGTTTGGTGGTCATTGAATGCATATCTAGCTTTTATAATGACTCGTGGCAGCCTACTGATGTATCGAACCAGTGATGCTACTCACGGAAAAACTTGTGATATTAACAAAATATCAAATTTTGTAAAGAATCATCGGTTAAAAGCTTAGTTATTCTCAGCAAAAGTCAGCGAAATACGGAGCATTTGTTTAACTGAATTTGTAAAATTGGCGGGATATAATTTTGGGTACCACTAGAACGTCCATGTCTACCTAGCTCGCCAACGCTAACGAACTCTTTACGCTCTCAGTTAGAATCAGTATTGTCATTGCATGAATAACAAACGATTAAGTGTAACAGGAATTTCGTCTCTGCCTGCTGGTTAGTATCCTAACGCTATCCTCGTCTTCGTAGGGATGTAATAGTTCTTTCATTAATAGCTTTTTTCCCAAAAGGACATAAATTCCTTATGAGCTTGCCGAATTCCGAGGACATATGTCGTATTAGTGCATGTGAATTAGTACTTTTTCGTGTCTACACGGAAGGTAGTTGATGAATGAGAGGAATTGTTATTTGAGGTGACGTTTATTTAGTGGGTTGTCTTTCCGTACCATTTTCATAAAGTCAAAATGACCAGGTCTGATGGTTTCGGAACTTGCTTGACATCTCTTCTAATATCCGACATACTATTCTTACATTGTCCTCTCCGATTTTCTTTATACCCGGTCGATAAAGATCACATTTATGAGGAAGCATCCATCGGTGAAGCACAATCCAGACACCGCCAATTCACTAGAAATCTTGACAACGGACGCCAGTGGTATAAAAAGATTTCATTGTCCCTTCATTTTCCTCCTTCTCTTCGCTCTTGTTTTTTCTTTAATCTTTCTTTTCGTGAACTCGATATCATTTCGTTTAATGTCGTTCAAGACTGGGACCATTAACCTCGTGGACATATCCTCTAAGCGGACGCTATCCGATAAGCGACCGCGTAGATGACGTTGATACTGGTTTTGAGTTTTTTCAATGTTTCGTGTAATTGCTCTGACCCTGTTAAAATTGTTGCTTCATTTTTGTTTTCTTCGAAAACTTCTTGTTTTCTTGTGCAGTTATTCTTGATCGTTAACATTTCTCGTTTATGAATTTGAAAGACCGGCTTTCTATGAACCTCGGCATAAATAGTTTGTATATTTGTTTATATGATCTTATAAACTGATCTTTTTGAGCTGATGCGAGGTGGTATAGGTCTTAGTTGTCATGCCGTGGTTTGTTGTGACTCATGGTTCCACGCGGTAGCAGCACGGATCTGAGGAAGGCGAAATCGCCGAGGTGCCAGCCATCGACCAACAACACCAACAACGGCAACGACAAGGAAGCCCTATATCAATCTCGTTTTATGCTTTACATCTTGTCCACTTCGTAGTTCCATTTTGATCGGTATCGTCATGAAGTTTGATCAATTTCTTTGTACATGAGTGTCATCTAAAAAACGCTACAGTTCCAGAATATCGTCGTTGTTTTCGGACCAGAATGCGCGTCTGCTTCGCTACAGTGCCATTTGTTGCACTTCCTATTGTGTTGCTCTTGGTAGCACCCAGCTCAGCTGATGAAGACTTGATGGAAACGTTCAAGAATATTGATGTATTCAGACTTAGGTATGTGAATTTACACATAAATGATCATTAGTTATCAGAATGGACACTATGCATTCATTCCTTTGAGTAATTGTTTATCTTGTCGAAAACCGCTTATTTACTACACTTTCCGCGTTTCGTTGCCCGTGTATTTAACCCAGGTACCGTGCCAGAGGTTGACCATGAAAACTTCTTCTCTACATTTTATAACTTACAAAGGATCTTTTTTAAGGAAATTTTCAATACATGATGCGTGCAGAGAAAAATTAGCCGTAATCCCAAGGAGACAACATCATACGGAAATCGGCACGGTGACAAATAGTGGGAGTGGAAATAGTGGGAAATATTCGTATGAATGTCTTGGATAAGGCAGTTTTTATGACAAGCAGAAAAAGAACGCTGAATGGAAAAGCGGAAAGTCGCAGGGTGTCCTGGAGAGTAGGATTTTCCTTGCTAACCAGTAGATGCTAAATATTGCTCCTTGCCTATATTTGTTCTTGTTCTGTAGAAACTTCTAAATCTCAGATCTCTGGATCTCAGTCTTTAATGTTTGACATTCTGTGTTGACTTGTGTTGTGACTTGTGATTCAGGATAGGAATTCGGGTGAGATAGGTAACGACAATAATGTTGAATTAATGGAATACTTGCGATCTTAAAGAATGATAAGAAATGTGGAGTATTAAAGCGGAAGGTTCTGACCATGCAAATAAAAACGCAAATGGGGCGTCCTAGGAAAACAGAAGGAGGTCGACATGATACCGGAATTCCACGACCAGCGTCTACACCGGCTTGTCCTCATTGGTGATTTCAATCATGAAACATAGGACAAATGCAGCCAGAATGCTGGCCGACGTTTGGTTAAATACTGGGAAAACATTGTCCAAATGGAGTAGTTTCTGATGGTGCACCTGCATTCAGTGGGGCAGATATTTATGAATCCTCCAGTTGTGTATTATTGATTCGGGAAGTCAATATATTGAGCTACCTAGCTCCCAAACTAAACAGAGTTGCTTGAAAAAGAGTCGATGATTTAGTGAAGGGGACAAAAAAATAACAGTTAGCTTGGTACGTCTCGTAAACCTACACACTTGATAAGTATGGTGGAAAAGTCTTCAGCATTACCTAATGCGCTGTCGAGGTGTTGATTTAAGAAGTAACCCTTACCACACAGGTTAAAATCCTTCAAGAAAATATTCGAAAAGTAATCATCGTGTCTTTCGAATAAGCGAAATCCATTGGGTAACTCCAGCACGCCATTAAGGACAAACGAACACTACTGGCGCTTGGTTGGATCACTCAGAGTACCGATTACAGGACATTGCTTTGGTGACTGTAAAAAGATTATCATAATAGACAAGCGAAGCGAAGGAACAGCATGGTGCGGTGGTGAACGCGTTAACTCCCGGAAAGGGTAACAGCGCGTTCGTTCCCCACGGCAAACACCTGCGGTCTGGACTTTTGCAAATATTTCAGCATCATTGTGATTGTATCATAATAGAAATGGTTAGAATAGTTCATCTTAGGTCGATTTTCATTGGTATGTAAAAATTAAAAGAACTCTTCACCGATGAGCAACTCATGAGCATCAAGGAATTCTGTGAATCATAACACCAACCTCCACAACGTTAACTGACTTTTCACTCCCACTACTACTTGATTTCGCAAGTGAGAAACCGGGCGATATTAAATATATGACAGAAATCGAATGAATGATCGTTTAGGGCTTCGGCTAACGCCTGTCCACTGCTTGTCGTCGGAGAAGTGTGTCCACAAGAAAATCCGCTCTACTACTTCAAATGCTGTGGTGATCTGAACGCATCATGTTGTTTCCGATTACAGGTGACTACAGAATCGTAGCGGATTCATGAATAAGGAGATTTTTGCATTTTTGGCATTTCTAATCGACATCAAGAATGGTAGATGGTAATAACCACCGTGTTGTGTTTTTTTCAAATCGTTCATTGTGAAAGTATATAGAAAAGCGTACCCTGCTCTTTTGGGACTGATAACTACCCTCAGCCAGACTTCCACAAGACGAAACCATCTTCCGAAGTTATTTGAATTTTTCAAAAATCGACTTCACTTTAACCTCGCCGTGACAAATCTTTCTATTTTGAGTTAACACGAAGTTGATAAAAGAAAGGCTTTATTCGACTAAGGCTTCGTTGCATTCGCCTTCTTCAGAGACAGCTTCATCGAAAGAGTCCTTTCATTTTATTTAAAAAGACGGACGTTTTTATAGCTAGCCATGTCGTTATTATCAGATACTGTAATGGAACGATCTGTCTGCTCTGCTCTACAATTTCATAAAGTTTGTTCACATTCTCAATTGATGGTGCGTGTGACGCAGTGGTTGGAGGCGCCCTGCAAAACACATGGAATTGATCTGCGCGCCCATGGCCCACCAAGCATTCCATCCCTCCGCGTTCAGTAAATTAGTGCCAGACTTGCCTGGGAGGATAGCAGCACTGGCTCGATACATCGGTAGGCCACCGCGAGTCGTTGTAAAGCCCAGATATACATTCAATCACCTCCAACGATGCTTAGTGAAGTTGAATGCATGGTGCATCCCTCAGGGATTGGTCAACGCCGAGAGCGTTTTATCCTTCTTTTCATATTAGCGTCTCTGGATAGGAAAAGGGACGGAATCTAGAAGTTGAAAGAATCCGATACAACTGACTAAACTCAGAACCATTTCAGTCGCTCTGTTTCTTAAAATACGTTAACTAACCTGTAATTTGTAAAAAAAAATGAATGTACATATCGGAATACCATCGTTATTAATCGAATCGTTCAGGATTGGGTACTGGTTCTTCTGCTGATCTTGGCCGTATCGATCGTGCTTAGTATTTTTGTGAATTTCATTCGGTGCCTGTGCTGCTACTAATCGATAATGTATTGATCGGCGGTGCCATTTACACTTATGTACTTTCCTAGGGCACTAATTTATGAATTCTTTTGTTCTTTTTAAATGATTCCGCTGTAATTCTTATGTAACAAATGGTCCTTATGATCTGAGTATAATGACTACTGTAATATTTTTATCTGAATCCTGCTAAATTATGCATTTTTTCACATTCATTTCATGTTGTGAGCATTTATTCTTTTTCCCCTATCACTTCATGTTGCTCAGTTTCATCATTCTTGCCTTTTATCATTTCCCGTTGTGAACTGGTTGATATGCTGCTGGTGTTCTACTGCAGTAAATGTTCGTTACAACATTATGGTGGTCATCACCTTCTACTTCTCTACCACCTGCTATGACGATGAATGACAGTGAAGCGTGAAGGATTGGTCGTATCCTGATCGTTGCAGAATGTCGGACTTTTATATCCGATCTATTGTGTGAAGATCACTTCCAGTCCGCCTAATTTGGTTTTTCGCGGAGAGATCCGTTTTTTTGTCCTAAAGAAATAAGCTAACGAAATAAACGCTTCAGGTACTTGAAAACAACCGTAGAAAAATTGATGCCATCCTTGGCTACATTGTAGTTAAGATATCAGTTACATTGCAGTTGTTTATGAAAATTCCGAAAGTTGTTTTGCTCGCCATTGTAGGATTCCTATAATGGAAGATAAGGAAGAATTTGCTGAAACTCGAAGCAAACATCAGAACTGGGAGCACTCCGACTTTGGAACTTTAGACTTTCTCACTAGGCCGCATACAGTATGCATGTAGGAACACATATTCTAAAATATTGTTTCCGTCAGCTGAGCTCCTGAACCTTCTAGTCTACCGCGATCGGAAATCTGGTAGCACACTTTTCTGGGAGGATAGCAACGGTGACTCAATCAGTTGGTAGACCATCTAAAGTCATGGGCCGGATATTCTTAAGTCCGGTTATGCAATGCCGCGAATGGAGTCAAATGCATGGCGTATCCATCAAAGATTGATCAATGCGGCATGCTTTATCCTTTATCCTTTTTCGTTACTTTGGGCATGAATGACATCACAAATGAGGCGTTTCAAATGAATATAAATTATCTTTGGTCCTTCATAGGACCGCCATTCCCCTCTCAGCAAGTATTCATTGTATATTGCTAGGGCTTTGTAGAATAAGAATGAAATCATCAAAAAATCGAGGAACAAAAATAGTACTCTAATCAACCACATCTGAATCTGTATTACTTTTTGCTATTCAATTTTTTTCAGGACATTTTCCAGAGCGGTAATCTCAAAGAGGTCCTATTATTTAGATTCTCCGTTTTTATTTAGATAAAGCTTCTGCAGAACAGCAAAGTTCTAATGCCGAAGTGTCTTTACAGCTCATGAATGATCACTGTATATTTATTTATATGATCTTAAAAACTAATCTTCTTAAGCTGACGCGAGGTTGATACAGGTCTTCGTTGTCGTTGTCGTTGTCTTTGATGTTGTTGGTCGATGGCCGACGTTTCGGCGACTTCGCCTTCCTCAGAGCCTGGACGTATTTTATATTAGAATATTTTTATTATTCGGTGGAAAGAAGGCTAAAGTATTAATAAAGACCAAACTTCCAAATAGATGCCATATTGAACAGAAATGTTACACTCACCGGGATGTTACGTGTGGAACTAGCCCACACGTAGTTCACGTGGGGTCGCGAGCAAGACACCCCGGGGTCAAAATGTCATATATGAAGTATGAATATGAATATATATTATAACATATATGAAAAATATGAAATAGGGCGCCAGGCCACGCATGATAGTGAGGCATTCGTCTTTTCGGTTCATCTTTGAATTTCTGAAATTTATCCAAAACGCCTTAAGAGTTTTGTCCGTTGATGTTTTTGACTCCTGGCTAGGAACCGCACAGTTACTTAAAAATCATTGCCGTTGTTTCCTTTGCCCTATGCGTACCTAGAGGAGTGTTTAGACGGATTTTAACTTTCCCATCTAGATGTTCTTTTATTCGGACACAAAGTGGTCTTCCTGTTTCCCCAATATATTCCTCGTCTCATGAGTTACATGAGATCAACTATATTATACCTAAACTCATGCAATCCCCGTCTCTCTCGTTAGGACAGATCATACAGTTTTCTGAGTTGCACAAACGATCATAGAGACGGTTTCGAACTAAGTGGCGGCTTAGGGTATTGGGCGGTATGTCAATAATCGTTACATAATTTTCAGGACCACTTTTTCTTAAGCATCTTTTAATGGCGCAACTTACTTCATTTGATATGAAGGGCAACTTAAAAGGAATCTTACTTAGGTCCGAAACATTATTTTGGGAAACTACCCTAAGTTTTTGTCTAACCCGAGTGGCTTCTACTTCGTAGCCATTGGAAATGGTAATTTTTCGTGCGAGGTTTCGCGATTCCTTCCTTTCCTCTTCTCCTGTACACACATT
>UYYA01005040.1:0-34534 GCA_900624975.1 Angiostrongylus costaricensis
TGAAGTAAGGTTTACGATCCTCGAGCTAGAATCGAGAACACGAGCGCGCAAAACTCTAGAGGCATTCTGGATTAATTCCAGAAATCCGAAAATGAACCTCAGGGAGGAATGTCTCACTATCACGCGTGATATTGGACAGTATATAAGACTGTTTAACGCTTTGTTTTCTGCCTTCTATAATTTTCATGGCAGGTTACTAAGCGAAATACAACCACAACGTTGCTGAGATATTTGCAAAACTCTGGACCGCAGGTGTCTATGGTGGGGAACGAACGCGCTATTATCCTTTCCGGGGAGTAACGCGTTCACCACCACACCATGCGGGTCCTTTGTTTCGCACGTCTCTCAGCTATTTCTATCGATCTTTTTTTTTTTTGCCACAGCAATCACCCGTCAGCGGGGTTGATCTGGGGAGCACAAATCGGCATAGAACCCAGTTAAGCTATGGCTGTAGTTGAAATCACAATGTTTAACGTTTTGTTTTCTGCCTTCTATAATTTTCATGGCAGGTTACTAAGCGAAATACAACCACAACGTATTTCTTCGTAAACAAAGTCGTAAACAAAGGACCCGCATGGTGTGGTGGTGAACGCGTTACTCCCCGGAAAGGATAATAGCGCGTTCGTTCCCCACCATAGACACCTGCGGTCCAGAGTTTTGCAAATATCTCAGCAACGTTGTGGTTGTAGTATATAAGACTGTTATTCGGATGGGAGGGACACATTACGCTTCCATGTGAATTCTGTGCGGCTAGTCTTCACGCGACATAATCAGTGGAAACATAGAAAGCGGTGGGTGTGCAGAGCTGTGTTAAATGTGATTGAAATCTTGATTTAGTATTTTCTGTTTGGTTATGGAAGTGTTTGGCAGAATAGGTTGCTGTCAAGTTGACCTTTCCAGGCTCTGAGGAAGGCGAAATCCGCCGAAACGTCAGCTTGTACGTAAATAAAGGAATAAGATAACACATCGTGTTTGCTGAACAGATATAGAAAGATGTAATTATATTGGTTTTAAATACCAAAAGGGGTACCACTATCAAAAAGATTTTAATTGTACAAGAATGAAATGCTCATCTTAAGGACATTTACCGATCTCATATATCTTTCATTTATAAAAAAGGAAAAGAGGGTACAATTAAAGGAAATAATCCACGTAACTATTACTCACGGTTACCAACAAACAAATACAGAGCGCTTGACCGGATACAAAAAAAACAGACCTTTCCTCTCCTGCACATTTGATCAGGAACCATACAAAAAAAAGTTCCCAGTTGACGATCGGCCTAAGCTCGAAGCAACAACTGGACACAGCACGTGGAAGTGTTCGTAGATCCCAGTACTGGTGCAGCACGACCTTTGTTATTCATACGGACTTGTTCTAGCCCTTTAGAAAACGCTAAGACGCCAACAAAACAGTACTTGTAATATTATTAGAGAGAGAGAAGTAGAGACTATTTTGCGTAGCTTAAAAAATTTTCATCCTAAGGTCATCACTACTAGAATTCGCAAGTTTTGTGCATGCATGGTAGTTAAATAAATCTTTGACCGTTTCCCTGACTGGCCGCATCGCTTTGCGCAATAAAACAGGAAAAAATACAGACAGGTCATAGTTTATCCTGGTTTTCTGACACTGAACTAGAGGAACCAAGATCTAACGCTGCATTCTCAGCGCTTATCTAGTTTTGTTGCGCGTATCGACATTAGTCTGATTGACAACTTGTTGGTATCAGGGCAGTTTTAAAGCCGTGGACCTTCCGACCGTTTTCTGATGACGGGCTACCCGCTAATAACACTCTATTCAGAAGCAGCTACAAGCCGATTAGCGGACGGAATGCGCCGAATCAGTAGCGTTTCAGAAGTAGCAGTCTGCTCTATCAGTGGGCATGCTGTAAAAGAGGAACCACTTCTAATTACGTGAAAATAACGCAAAAGCAAAAATTCTATAAAAGAAAAATATCAACAAGTTGCTTAAGGTATAGGAGAATAAGGTGCATTGCTTCAATGTTTCTAATTTGAACTGCTGGCGAAGGATCACAGCTTGGCCATTCTCAAGACTATCGAGCAAAGCAATACGTTTTTAGGCAAGACAAATTCTTGGAAAATTAGCAAAGAAGTCTACTGAAGAAACAAAGAATATTTTAACGGGAGAAAAAAAGCTGCGATGGAAGTTGAGAGATTCATAAGGTAAAAGCAAATGCACAAAAAGAACAAAAAGAAGAAAATAAGAAATTTATTCTTATTTTATCGTCAAGTTGCTTAATATTGCCGTTAAGGTCGCTCAGTACTGTAGTTTACAAGGGTGGATTTAGAGAGGGCCCCCATTTCTGTGTAATCAAGGAAAGGCTATATAACGAGCAAAGACTTGCCCATAATTTGCTGACAGGAATAGCAATGATTTGAAGAAATCCTTGATGAAGGTGATCAAGAGGGACGACAAGACGTTTAGGATATTTTCACACCTTTTTGCTAGAAAATAACGGTGTGAGCTCGACGAGTTTAACCTTTATCACATAGAACGCAGGAACATCGTGGGGCACACCTCAAGTGAGAAAAGCGCCATGCCCAACCTGGCTCCCAGTTTGTTGATGTAGGAGGAAACGGCTTTTCCATTTCCACATCAGTTTTATGGACATAAGTTGTAGCGAGCCATAAAAAACTTTGTAGAAAGAAGGGCGCGGACAGAGCAGTGGCTAGGATTGCCTTGTCGTTTTTTCCACCCCACGCTCCATGTGCACCAAGCCATCTCTCCGGAACCAACGATATTGCACCAGAGCTCTCTGGGAGGAAAAGCACTAACTCGATACATCGACAAGCCACCGAAAACTGCTGCGTAGTCTAGATATGGATTTAGTGCTTAATGGAGTCTGATGCGTAACACATTCTTAGAGGATTGTTCAGCGCCGGACGCCTTTGTGACTCATCACACGAATGACCGTCAAAAATATAAAAACCCAAAATGTAAATCATAAAAGCATCAAAAAGCATTTGATTACAACAACTACACAAAAGCAACGTTGATTCAGTCAGAATAGAGGCTCTAGGAATCGTTCACTTGCATCTGAGCCATTGCCAAAAATTTGCGTATTCACGAAACGTGATGTGTGGTTGGTGAATTTGCGACTTCCACTGACATCAGAATTATTAAGGAGTATGACGGATAGGTGTCCTAGAGGGTTGGACTAAAATCGCTAAGGACTAGTTCCAACGTGCTCTGGTTTGTCCTCAATGACATTATGGCGTCCCCAAAAGAGCGGAAGACCGACGCCCTCACCGTCACAAAGTTTCTCGTATGCTGGAGGAAGGAAATAAGGACGTGTGGATTCGATTGAATAACTATGAGAGCAATGCTTGCATGTTCAATAACACGCGACGAACTGTGACTTGAAAAGAGAACTGCAACGCAGCAAATTTTCCTTCCTATTCTAATGAGTTCTTTCCGATCTAAGGAAATTTCATCCACGATCATTTTAGGTTTATAAATTAACGATAAGTTTAAAGCATTTTGATATTTCTTTGAGGAAGCACGTACAAGCGAAATACGGCCATCATACTGATCGTAATTAAACATGCACTTCATTTTCATTCTTTGCCACTCGGCATCCTCCTCATCATCAAAACGCAATTGTGAGGAAGACCATGGAAATAAATACACAATGAATTTTTTCACTTTACCTAGTTCTAAACGCCAGTCAATCTTCTTGAAGCTCACAATACCTGCGAGTTGCTTGTAAATTCATGCTATATGAGAGAGGATCAGGGGAGCTCCACCGATAATGTGAAGGCGTTTAGGAAGTCGACTTACTGGCAAAAAACATCATAACCACCACGAAAGCCTCGCCATAAAAGAAGGCATGAAAATTCACGAAGATGGCTGCGACATTCTCTAACAACATCGAAGCCTTTAGCTAACGACTTCAAATAGGAGAATAGTGTGAGATGGGAAAGTCGTATGTATTTCGGACTACTTAGTAAAAATTCCCATGACTGACTTTTTTTTAACCTCGGCATTGATTGATAATTCGATGTTTTTCTTCAATAACCAGACACGAGGTTGTTACTATAGAATTTATTGGGATACATTAGCTGATATTTCGGCGGTTTCGCTTTCTTCAGGGTTTGGAGAGGTCAAAGTGAGATGCGATCTATTCAGCCAAACACTTTTATAACCCCAGCAAATAAAACTTAACAAATCAATTTGTATTCGCATAAGAAACAGCTTTATTTAAACACCTACCGTTTATTTGTTGTAAGTATTTAAGTTAGTTGGTGGATAGCAGCCGCACAGAGTGCGGGGCGATAACTGTGTCTGTGTCAGGTTATTGGTTTAGCCTGAGGTATGGCGCCAGGTCGCGCGTGATGACAAAACACTTCTCCTTGCGGTTCATTTTTGAATTTTTGGAATTGCTCCAAGTTTTGGAGTCACTCCATTAGAACCACGTGGGATCACCCTAGCACGGCTATCTAACGCTACCAGAGAGGTTCGACGCGTTTCGAAGACGTTCCTAGGGGGACAAAGCACTCAAGTCATTTATGCGAACACTTGGTAATATCCTGTTATTCAGCTAAAATAAAGAGTTAAGTCAAAATATAAGAAAAAATATGAAGTATGTGTTCTTGGATGGTACAGGAGCAGTTCACACAAGGTTGAGAGCAAGAATGAATCCATAACGGTTAACATGACAGATCTGATTGAACGAACTAAACCCTATGCAGATATTGGCGTTTTATTGAGAAGCAATGAAAGCCATGTTAATTAGAAACAGTAGATCTGAGAAAGAAAGCAATAGATCTAATCAGACAAAGGATTAAAGTTTGTCAGTTCGTTTTTTCTGCGCGGCTCACCTTCACAAGTTCCAACTAGTACTCAGCTGCCGAGAAGTTCTAATCACCTGTTACACACTTTTCGAAATTATTTTCGATCCCTTAGTTTTTTCTTGGCTCTCACTGTATATCATATAAAAATGATGCTTGCGCAGTAATTTTGCAAACATTGCTTATCAGTGGTACATAGAACTTATGAGTAGTAGAAGTTCACGACTTTATAGGAGATACTTTTTTCCGGAGCGGATAGCACAGTGCTAGTGGTGCCCGCCCGTCATCACGAGCATGGTACTAGTTTGATTCCGCTCCAAGCCAACCAAGCCTCTCATCCCTCCGGAGTTGGGAAACTGGTACCGGACTTGTAGGACTCAAAAAATGTTTAACGATAACAAACTTTTGTGCCGTGAAGATGACACTGTGGTTCTCACCAATCAAGCACTATAGAATTGGATAAGATACTTATTGGATGATTCGAGTTGTATGGGCACGTTATTCCCTTCCAAAATGCCAACTGGGCCGCCGTTCTATTTTAATATTAACTTAACCATATATAAATCGAAAATAGTTGAAGGCCAACTATTTGGACAAATTACTGCTGTGTCATTTGCAGTCAGATTTGAAAGCAATTTGTTAGTAGCCGAAAAAAAAAGGTGAACGCAATGATGAATTAGCGTGGTAGTCGTGCCAGCTGGCACTCGTAAATCTCTGTGAACAGGAAAAAATCCTTGCCACTACGTTTTCGTTTTTAGGGAAAAAATCTCCCTCAACTAGTGAATTTTCTCAACATTACAACCATCTCGAGTAGTGCTTTTCCTCTAGATATGAATCGTTGGATGCTATTTTCGCACTTACAAAACAAATAGATAACGAACTACAGCTCGTATATAATGCTGAGATATTTGCAAAACTCCGGACCGCAGGTTTATACGGTGGTGAACGAACACGCGTTTACTCTTTCGGGGGACTAATGCGTTCCCCACCACACCATGCGAGTCCTTGGTTTCGCCTGTCTCTCAGCCGTGTTGTTGACCCATAGGCACTATCAGTTAGCGTCCATTGTTCGAAATCCATAAGAAGAAAGTTTAAAATGAAGAGCCATGAAACTTTGACGGAATCACATAGCGCCGACTAGGATGGTGTGGTGGTGAAGTGCGCTGCTCCCCAGTAAGGACAACAGCGCATGTTCGTTCTCCACCGTATACACCTGCGGTCCGGAGTTTTGCAAATATCTCAGCATTATATACGAGTTATATTTCGTAACATACCCTGCCATTAAAAAGAAAAAGGGTTAAGATAACGAACCTTCAACTGCGGTTCAACTCTGAAGAAATACGGACGTCCAAATAAACCTATCAAGTAGCGGTTACCTGACAAAGTGGTATCGAAAGCCAAGTAACAAGAACATCCTTGTTCATTTCCTTTCTTCCCACCCTTCACACACAAAGAGGGCGATTGTGAGAAACATGTTTCGAACAGCCACCTCTGTGTGCACTCTGTGGGAACTAAAGGAAGAATCGCCCGACTTGGCTCGGCAAATAGCCATCTCCAATGGCTACGAAATAGTAACCCCACGAGATAAGTTTAGAAGGAGAGCGACGCACCCAAGCGAAACACTTGGCCCGAAGAAAGTCCCGTTTATGTTGCCTTTTATAAGCGATGAAGTAAGCGCAGCTATAAAACGATGCTTAAGAAGGGCAGGTCTAGAGGAATCGGTAGCGATAGTTGAACTACCACCGACTACTCTACGTCGCCAATTAGTTCGCAACCGCCTGTATGACCGTCTGTGTGAAACAACAAATTGCGTAATTTGCCCTTACGGCAGCGACGGTGATTGCATGAGTTCAGGTACGATATACCTGATCTCGTGTAACAATTGCGGAGATGAATATGTTGGCGAAACGAGCAGAACTTTGCGCATCCGTATAAAAGAACACCTAGATGGCAAACGAAAACTAAGACGAAGCACCCCACTAGGCACGCATAGGATACAAAAGCATAGCGGAGACGATTTTGAAGTAAAAGTCATTATCCTTGCACAGGAGTCCAAAACACCAGCGCGAAAACTCCTAGAGGCTTTTTGGATCAATGCCAAAAACCCTACAATGAATAGCAGGGACGAATGCCCGGAGGTCATACGCGACCTGATCCCGTACGTTCGCATCGATTTTTGATGTGGAATGGTGCAGTCGTCAACCACATGCGACTATAATCAGCTGTTCTAAACTTCCTCATTGGAAGTCACGAAAAAGCGGTGGGTTTTTCGAGAAGTTGTTGATCGTGTAATTACCAAAGAGTCTTTCGTCTTTGTGTAAGTGTTATTGAAGCGTTTGGCCTAGTAGATTGTATATCAGTATACCCTTCCAGGCTCTGAAGAAGGCGATACTGCCGAAACGTCAGCTAGCGTTGTATTGTATTGTGTTTTTATGGAAGTAAACGTATGCTGTTTAAAAACCTCGAGATTGCTGAGCAAGAAAACAACAGAAAGAAAGAATATTTGAAGAATTTCTATTTGAAGAAAAAGAATTCTGAAGAAATATTTGTCAAACCGACTACTATTTACTTACTTGACACTTGAACGGCCCGTCCTCACTGATTGTGCGGGCTCCTGCAAAGTCACCATTTTTCGGAGATTTGCTGGTTAAGCCATGGTAGCTCCCTAGAATCCCGAGGTCAGTCTGGCCAAAGTGTGCCCCAGGTCTTCACCACCATGGGCAGTCGCAACCCTTGTCGGTCAAAGAGAGATTTGCCTCCATGCGAGTTTGATACCAAGATAGCAGTGGATCCTGGTATTGGCTTACTTTTAGCTAGACTTCTTGATGGAAATGGCACCTCATTTAACCTTGGCATTAATAAACAAAACATTTTTGCACTATACAGCAAAAAAGAGGTTGATAAAGATGTTTATTCGGCTAATGTTTCGACGTCTTCGTTTTCCTCAGAGCCAAGAATCCCATACGATGGTCAACAGTCGCTTCTCCGATGAAATAAATCAACTGGATTGCGGTCCTGTAGAAAATAAGGTAAGAAATCTAATAACTTGGGTCGTCAACTTTAAGTTCATACATCTACGGCTACAGCAAACTTTATTGATCGAAATGAAGAATATTTAGCCAGCAAGATATCTTTACGAACGAGAAATAAATTTTTTCAATTGCATCAGGACGGAAATCTGTACATAAGAGGCCCATGAGCAATAGCAGAGAACTTCCAGCAGAGGGTTACTGTATTAGAGAGTATTGTGAGATGAGTGTTCGCTGAGCGACAGTAGAAGGAATCCCGGTCGTTTAGTGATAAACCTGTTGATCACTATGAGACTAGGACCCTCAGTTAGAGCTCTCGGTTTTTAGCGCGTTGATTATGTGATGTGTTAGGATCCGTTGTTGTGAAACCGAAGTGATCGTTTCCATTGAAAAATTCCTGTCGCAGTAGTTGCTGCTTTTGCATGACGAAATTTCTTTACTGGCGTGTTCCTCCGAAAACGTTCAGTTCGTAATCACTTCTCGAGCTCTTCACATTTGAAGTACCCCAAAAAAGGTTTCTATGGTTTGGCGTGGCTGTGGCTCTCCGTATGAACGTAAAGCATTGTGAGATGATTTCAATTGTCGTCTAAGAAATATCTTCGTTGATGGTAACGAAACATCTTGGATCCCCCTCATCTTCATTCTTTATACTTTCCAAACCAAGTTCGCTGGCAACCCTGCTGTAGATGCTGTTGTTCTGCGTGGATTTTAATCGATTTCATGGCGGAATTTCTCCAATGTAAGGATCCCATCAAATTGCCTCGCAATCCACTCAGGTAAACACTTTCGTAACATCGGCAGATAGAAAATAACTGATAAGATTTTATTGTCGTGATAAACATCTCCTTCCAAACACCCACGGTTTTTCAAAAACCACTTTCCTTTAATTTTGGTATAAGTAATCAATAATGTATACCTCCATAAGTAAGCGTACACTATGTTAAAAAACAGCCTTATTCAGCTAACTCTTCGATGTCTTCGTCTTCAACAAGACTGTAGACTGCCGACTCAGACCGTAGGCTCTGAAAAACACGAAGATGTCGAAACGTTCTCCGAACGAAGTTCTTTACCAGCCTCATGTTAGTTTATCAGTAAAAGAATGCCCACTGTTTGTTCTTCGCAAATCATCCATTTACTTAGTGGATATCAGCCAGACACAGTCTTCCATGGGTGAAGAACACGCCCTACCTGGTTAGAAAAAATCCGCCGGAGTAAGTTGTGAGGTTACACGTGACCATAAGGCACTCCTCCTTGTGATCCATTTTTAAATTTTTGCAGTATATCCAAAACGTTCAAGGAGATTTGCGCTCTGATGTTTCTGGATTTTTGTGCGACGAAAGTGACTATTACGTTGAAATCTGTTCCGTCATATCGCCGTGTTCTATACGTGCCCACTGGAGCACAGCAGCAATTTTATGTTTACCTTCTAGATGTTCTTGTCCATGGGTATGGACATGCGGACAGACTAGTATATCCATTTCGCAAATGTATTCGCTCCCACATGCTACCAAGAAAACAGGTATACCGTACCCAGACTCATGCAATCGCCGCTAGGTTAAACTATGCATTGTGCTTTTCGCATAGATGGTCACCGAAACCGTTACGAATTAGCTCCCGTTTTTAAACGTTTGATGGAGTTTCAATCAGTGCTACTGAATTCTCCAAACCAGCCGCCTTTAAGCGATATTTTGTGGCTGTACGATAACGATACGATGGCTGTCTATGGCGATACGACGAGAACATTCTGAACGAAGTTCTGTCCAACCGTTATTGCCAGATTGAAAAAGACCCGACCGAAGACTATGAGCTGCTTGTCGAAGGACAGAAAAGCTATGCCGAATTCGCCTCAGATCCTCAAGCGAGAAGATCGAATCGCATCTCCATCACTAGAAAGGAGCTGCTCAAAAAGAGAAGGAAACTAAAGCTTAATCCTACTGCAACACGTTGAACATGGCTAGTAATAAATGCCAGCTGACGAAAAGCTTTGCAGGAAGATCTACAACGGTACAAGCAGAAGAAACTACTGGAAACAGCAGAAAAAAGCAGTCTGAAAAAGTGCCGTTAGGACTTGTGTGATTATAATGTTCCGCTGGCAGCCCTGATGAACGAAGTTGGGATCACAACATTGCTGAGATATTTGCAAAACTCTGGACCGCAGGTGTCTATGGTGGGGAACGAACGCGCTATTATCCTTCCCGGGGAGTAACGCGTTCACCACCACACCATGCGGGTCCTTCGTTTCGCCTGTCTCTCAAGCCCGCTGACGGGTGATTGCTGTGGCAAAAAGATCGATAGAAATAGCTGAGAGACAGGCGAAACGAAGGACCCGCATGGTGTGGTGGTGAACGCGTTACTCCCCGGAAAGGATAATAGCGCGTTCGTTCCCCACCATAGACCCCTCCGGTTCAGAGTTTTGCAAATATCTCAGCAACGTTGTGGTTGTATTTCGCTTAGTAACCTGCCATGAAAATTATAGAAGGCAGAAAACAAAACGTTAAACATTGAAGATGGGATCGTCAAAACTTGGGGCCATGATATGGAATTAATAACGGAAACGTTCTACACCAACCTGTTCCGTTCCACAATCTCCGTCTTGAGCCATAATAACCCCGCTGGAGAAAAACCACCTAAAATTCTTCCATCGGAAGTTCGAGTTGCAATAGAAAGCATAAAAAGAAGCACAGCTCCAGGATCCGATAGTATTACTGCCGATTTCCTTAGAACTGGAGGCCACAATTTATATGTACTTCTCGCAGATCATATGACAGGCTACCTCCAAAAGGAAAAAATCCCAGACCAGTGGAGGACGTCACGCACGGTCATCCTGCCCTAGAACGGAGACCGAAGGGATCTTCGTAACTATCGTCCTATATGCTTGTTAAGTATACTCTACAAGCTCTTCACGAAGGTTATCTTCTCGCGCATATCAAGGACATTGGATGAGGAGCAACCAGCCGAGCAAGCAGGATTTCGAAAAGGATTTTGCTCCATGGACCACATCCAAACCGTGTCAAGGGTCATCGAAATTTGTCGAAAGTACCACTTGCCTATAGTCCTTACCTTTGTCGACTATGAGAAAGCGTCTGATAATGTCGAAACGAATACAATCCTATCGGCGCTCGTTGACCAAGGAGTGGACCCTTCCTACATAAGGACTCTGTCCCACTGTTATCGAAACTGCGCACTACGAAAATACAGCTTTTCCATCGACCTCTTACAATAGACATAGGAAAAGGGGCTCGAGAGGGCGACACAATATCGCCAAAGCTGTTCAGTGCCGCACTGCAGTCGATAATGAAGTCACTCGATTGGGATGAGAAAGGCATACGTATTGATGAAAAATTTCTATCAAACCTTCGTTTTGCCGGCATTGTCATCTTCTCAAAAAGTACTAGCGAAGCAGAGGTGATGATCAACGAGCACAACGAAGCGAGGAAAAAGATCGGATTTCGCATAAATCGAAAGAAGGCCCAGTTCATGAAAAACCCATGGTGAGAAGGCGAAAAAATTGAATTCTATGGCTCTCTCATTGCAGAGACCACCTTGAGTCATCAATGAACATGGAAAACAATATGAAAGAGGAACTAGATAGAAGAAGAGCAGCTTAGGCAGCATTCGGGCCTCTCAAAGAAGCCACCGACCAGCTGAAGTACCTGAAAATCCGCGTTCATCTCTTTGATTCTTCGGTCCTCCCAGCGCTCTGTTATGCTGCAGAGACGTGGGTTGATACTCCAACTACGTCAAGAATGCTTCGAACTACTCACAGAGCGCTTGAGCGATGTCTTCTTAAATATAATCAGCACTCTCAATATCTAGCCGGAATGCGAAACTCTGATCTTCGAAATTTGTCACATCTTCGAGAGCGAATGGCGAATATGCTGGAGTCCCCACAACTCGTGAAGACGGGCCGTCCAAGTATCAGAGCATAGTGTCAACCATTACACAGGTGTAATAAATGCCGATCAAGTTTGACGGCTATGGCTGAGAAATGGTCGTGATGAACGAATGCGCTCCAAAGCGGAGCAGGATGTCATTGTCTCATTGCCAACCCTTCCATTTGTGCGAAACACTTGCCGAACTACCTAAAGACTAAGCAGTTAAGGCACGCATTTAAAAGGGTCGTTAGGCTCATCAATGTCATAAACGTTTATTGCTCTTTATGCTGAATAAGGAATTCGAGGAAGACTTGCATGGCGGAGTTACTCGGCGCGTTTAAACAAAGGACGGCACCGTCGAAAGACTCCAAAACGTGCGCGCTGTTAGGACGCACATTACATCGACGATTCAGAAATACTTGGATAATTTTGAGAAGATTTTATCCGTCGGTGTGTCTATACAGCTAGCGGTGAGTCTAACGTTGAATGATGCTAGGTCTCTAAACGCACGATCACCAGTGGATCACAACTTATGAGTTTTGCTAAGTAAGTACGAAACGATGCGTTCTGCGTAATTCATTCAACTTTGAGTCAAGAAATGACCAATGGTTTTAAACCAGTCGCTTTTGTCAGTTTGATAGGTTCGCTGTTTAGTTTGCGGTACTAACTTTTGAATTTCTACTCAAGTGATGGCCGATAATGAGAAGCGTCTTCAAGATGTTTTTCCGTTACCTCAGCATCTAAACGAACAGGAGTTACTACAAACTGTCCAACTTTACCATTAAATAATAGTTTGATAGTTTTTGATCTTATTATTTTTCGGACATTTGCATACGACACGTTTGCGCTACTATGAGGTGGGAACTAATCTTTCATACAGATTTCGGATGCTCCTCCTCATGATCTGGAGATTCTGCAGGTCGGAAAATCGCTCCGGTTCTGAGTCGAGCTACGACGAGAGCTCTCCGAATTCGTAAAAGATAGACAGTAGACAGCCCAAAATCTAGAGCATTTGTGGAATTAATATATGTTTCCTAGTTAAGCGTCTCTCTGTATCACCATCAAAGCAACCTATGGTCGAGTCATCGTAAAGGAGGTAAACTAAAATGCTCTAAATTTTTTAGATTTAGATGAGATCCTTTCTTTAGATGGTTTTTACAGCTTATATCTACTTTACTTTTTCTTAGTATGTTAGCTGATCCATCGAATTCGATATCTTCTTATGTTCATTCTTATCACTGCCTTTTAGAGTCGCACGTCTTTTTGTGCCCACGTGACTGGTTCACCGCTTTAATAATTCATAAGACACGAGTTCGGTTCCAGGCCAAAAAGCCAATTAAAATAGAGTTTAAAAGTAATAGAAAACACGTGTTCTTCTTTCTTCTAAAGTTCTGACTTGATTTCGCACTGGGCCAATTGAAAAAGCCTACCAATACAAATACGAGCATAATTTTTGCTCACCTTGGTGACATCGTCTACAGGACGCTAATACAGAATTTTAACTAGGTTAAGATGGTGATTTCAAATATTTTCTTCAATGGAAGGCAAATAAACAAGCACTCCGACGAGAGAACATTGGATTTCGGTAATATGACACCACACCACATCAACCATTCTTTTGGATTATCTATGCAATTTTCCAGCAAGGACGACATGGAATAGGATCTGCTATCTCTTTGGAGAAGAATATTACTCCACCTGCGTTCCTTCTCAAGAAGAACGAAGCCAAGTGAAGGAATTCATTGAATTTTTTGATTGACTGGACTTTGACTGCATTCAGATATTCGAGAATTTTCCAACTTTGTGATAAGAAGCGTCTATTTTTAGATTATGGCATGAGTTCCGCCTTCACAAGAAAACATTTATGAATTTCCGGCCATTAAAAGCCGAAGCTCATAAATGTCGCTTGTCAGTTGAAAGAAGCACTCCACATGGAAATCCTGCACAATGCATGGGAACGAACTATGAGCAATTAAGGACGCCTTTGAAAAATAGATGAAAATTGTGGAAAGGTGGAAAAGTCATTTTTTATGGCTGTTGCATAGGAAAATAGAATGGTTTCATGAAAAGCAGATACCGAAGTGGCAAAGACCATGCGCTTTTCGTTTCGGTGACGATTAGGTTTGAAATTACTCCTTCCTCTTTCGAAGTCCCACATTTTTCGCAAAAGAAAGTCGAAAGTGTCAAGTTAAACTACTGAACGAACTGTGCCTTACCTACCTACCTACCACTACCTTAAAATATCGATTATTCAAAAGGAGTAACGATAGAACTCACTGTGGCGTCAGTTATATTGAGCTTTCAACCTTATTCCACTGCAGCATCAGCACTGCATGGGAACGCATCATTTTTTTTTCAATAGCAATTCGTGAATTTAAACAGGATTCTCAGAAAAAAACAGTAATGATACGCATTTTAAAAAGAAAAGACGCATAAAACAGCCAGCGCTATTTTTAGAGAACGACATGCGTTGTTAGATTTTTGAAGAAGCCTCTATAGTCATTCTCTTCCCATGAAACCGTGCAACACGTTACCAGTTTGAAGAATGATTTGTTTTAAGATGAGCCAACCCTATGGGAAATGTAGCAAATGTGACTTGAGCGAGCTACCTTGGAAATATCACGCCGCTAGTTGACTCTAGTTATCAGTGATTGAGAAAAACATTCACTGCTTCTCGTCTGATCTTTCTTTCGCCACTGGAAGAGAACGACTGTCGTTTAACTTGGTCATTTGTCACTGGCGCTTGTTCATGTAAGATCGATCATTCGTAAAAATATTCGTTGAAGTTGGTACGAGACAAATAACAAAGTCCGTTTGTCTTATTGCTAATCGTTATTCAGTTAGTCATATCATCGACGGTTGTTCAACGATTTCAGTATAACTCACAGAACTTGATTTCTCTACTTAATGTTATGTATGGAATAAAACGAAATATGTGTTTTTCCTAAAAGAAAAAGCCCCTACGAAGTTCTTAAGGTGGCCCGAGCAACGTGACAAGGATGATGAGAATTTAGTCAATCTCAACACAACTTGAAATAAGAGAGCTATTAGAACCATGTAATAAAGTAGACATAGTAACGGGACAACGGCATCATCTATTCAAGGCTTCGTTACCGCTTAATAACCATAGCGCCGTTGGAAAAAAACGAACAGGAAGACCAAGTGTTAAACATTCAGCTAATAAGTGAGTATCCGAGGGTCTGCGGGTGAATCGAGTGACAAATGATGGGACAGCGATCCACATGCAGACGCGCTGCCCTATTCCCCAAAGAGACTTAAAAGCATGAAAACTGAGGAGTTCACATAGAATCTCAATATCATCAACAACTGTTGCTGATCTGACTGTCTAGAATAGGAAAGAATTTAACAAATCAACTTCGCACTTTTCGAGGAATTGAGTTAGTAGATATAATAACGGCAAATGGAGTGCCCACAGCTATGGTAGATACTTCTTCGATTTCCCACTAAGCCTTTCTTTCTTGAAGTGCAGGAAGGGCAGTGGTTAAGGAATCTGTGCAATACTTGAGGGCTCTCTGGTTCGAATTTGCTGTGAACGGACAAGCTTCCCATACCACTGAGATCTAGCGACACTCTATTAGAGGAATGTTAATATTCTAACGAAGGTCACCGCAAACCGCATTGAACGATATTAATAGGGAAGAAGATATAGTTAATAAGCAGCGGCAAACAAATCCGAAAATTCTCGTGGATGATGGGTCCACCATGAGTGAATGAGGGAAATGCATAAATGAGCGAAAATATTTTTCTTCATTTGGGATGAAAATCCACGAAACGTTTCCCATGAAGATACTCGAAAGAAATTTCTAACGCACTGAGACTGAAATGAAGAATGATACTGTAGTGGGAAAGAAGCGTTGCTGTTGCATGCAAATCATTAGATATTTCCGTTCTCACAATCCCAAAATTAGGAGCTTCGTTCAAAACGAAATAGGGCAGGCGACTGTTAGGTTTGGAATGATCTCCACAGCTTTTAACTGAATTAAGAAAAAATTTAACAAATCAACTTCGAGGTTTTTTGAGGAATTGAGTTAGTAGATATAACAATGACAAATAGCGTGCCTCGAGCCACGGTAGATACTCACTCGATTTCCCATCCAGCTTTTTTTTCTTAGAATGCAGGAAGTACAGTGCCTGGGGATTCTGAGCAATAATCGAGCGTTCTGTAGTTCGAACCTTCCATGAATAGACAAGCTTTCCATGCCACTGAGATCGAGGACCATTCTATTAGAGGAATCTCAATATTCTTACGAAAGTCAACTCGAACAGCATAGAACGACATTAATAACGAAGAAGATAGAGTTTTCAGAAGTCATCAAAAAGAGAATAAATAGGAAAACGACTATACAGGAAGTGGTTTCGCCATCAGCTTAATAGGGTACTGTAACAAAGGTACTTCCCACTATTATTCACTTAAATCTCCCCTAAATATTAAATCCGTCGATTAAATAGTCTCAAAATAATTAGTTATAGTAGAATTTAAGTAGTTCACTAATGAAAACAAATATAATCCATTATGAACGTTCCACTTAGAAGATTGCTTGTAATCCGAGCTTGACAAATACGTACTAAAGTGGACGCATTTCAGTAGACCAGACTGCAGTTTATAAATCTTTTATAACAATCAAAACAAAATTAGTTAATCAAATGCGTTTTCAGGGAAGGGATAGCACAGCGGTAGTGATGTCCTTCATCATGGGCACGGTGCTGGTTCGATTCCGCTTTCCCCGCCAACCAAGCTTGTCATCCCTCCGGCATTGGTACCGGACTTATCTGGAAAGAAATCACTCTCTGTAATCCAATTGGGAACGCTCCAGCCCTGCTATCTAAGGACTCCAAAGAGAACTGCTTCTACGATATACAAGATGCAATGGAAATCGTCAAGCAGCAGCCAAAGCCACACGTAAAAGTTGGAATCTTCGTGGACAATGGATGCGATGAAACGAATCGAATGTGAGAGGTGCTGGGATCACCACAGTAGACGTGAAGGCCAAATAAAATAAAAATGTAACTTCAAATAAAAATAACGTAAAAGTCTAAAGCAAAATAAAATCTAAAAACATATCTTAAAAATGAATTAGATAATTGAAAGGGATATAAAATCGGAAAAAGCCCTGCATTCATTTCAAAGACGTAAGAGTCGAGCCGATGAAAGGCTTCTTGGTTACTGTCTCCGTTGATCCGAACTCATAGCCACCTTCGGTAGGCTATCGTCTTCAGTACAGGTTTATCAAAATATTGTAGAGCGTTCTCAAAGAATCGTCCAGAAACCACTACTTTTTCAACAAGTTCGACAGCAAAACGTAAAATCTTAAGAGAGATCTATGCGGAGGATTGCTGAGAAAAAAAACCGTGCTCGTAGCAACGCCATTCCGTGTAATACTCCTTGGAAGCAATACACATAAAGTAGACATCCGTAGCTATGCTCACAAGCAAGCTCGACTAGTCCTTCGCAGTTTAACTCATCGAGCAGCTAGATGAAGAATCCCGTTAACAAACTGCGGCAGAGGACCAACTAATAACGGAATACGGTAAGCGCACAAAGAAACGTGAACATTTATCAGTTCGCAAGAAAGTCCCAAGCTTTTGTGCAATCGCTCTAAGTTACTAGATAAGCAGTTCCTTATTAAATGATAATAACAAGCACGTTCATAGCAAATCGAGGCCGAGGACGCGGTGAATGGAAAGCGCAAAATCTATATTTGAAAGAGGAAAAAAATCATCGGACTGCCACAATAAAACATTTTGTTAGCTTAAAGATAGAGCAAATAAAATTTTTGTAAAACGTAGTAAGCCAATATTTAGTGATGAGATGCTGACAAGCATTTCATTCCTAACTTATTTTACACGGGCACTGAACAATGTGGGCGTTTTCTTCAGCCAATCCAACCACGAATGATGGTGGGAAACGCTGCCGTCGAAAAAAAGTGAGAGCAACAACCACCTCCTATCATTTTTCAAACATCCTATAATTTTTCGCACTTATGAGCCTTCGAAGGATTTCCAACTGGGATAAAAACTAGAGAGAGGATTCAGTTGGATGACCTCATGTCAGTGTCGACTGATCTTCGCTGACACTTGTTGGGCGATGTTATTCTCTTCCTCAAAAAACCCAGATACTTTGAAGTCCTCATAAATTATAAAAGCTTTGCAAAATATCAGCAATGAATGTCTGGGGTGCGGTTTTGACTTAATAGCCTAAAGTTTGTGAACATCACCCATGTTCAAACTTTGGTGTAAAGCTTCGGTTTTCAAAAGACAAACGACGATGACCGACTTCAGTAAGAAAATCTCTAAAAATATCTCTTAATTTTGAAACGAAGGCCTCTCTTTTCACATAAACATAAAGTGACTACTTGAAATGAACTTTCTGTGCTAACTTTTTATTTGCTGCCTGGTATAAATTTTCGTGATTACGTGATAACATTGTGATTTTAAGGGCAGCCTCAGATTAACTGGGTTAACGCCGATATGGGCTCCACAAATCAATCCCGTTTACGGGTGTTTGCTGATGGCACTGATCGATAAAAGTAGCTGAAAGAAAGGCGAAACGAAGGACGCGAGTAGGGCGGCGGTGAACGCGTTAGCCCGCGGAAAGGGTTATAGCGCGTTCATTTCCCACCGCAGACCAAATATCTCAGCATCATTGTGGCTAAACTTTTTGTTTTGAATGGGATGTGGAACACTAAAAATTTGGAGAGATAGAATAAATAACAATATAATTCGAGCATTACTTATAATCCTCTCGATCGCCTACTGCCTTTGCAGTCACAAATAAAACCGGTCCTTCTTGTGCGTAGACGAGTCCAGCGAGACCCGATTGCTCGACAGACACGGAGGACGAAGCCTGGTTGTTCGAAAGCTGCCAACGGCATTAATACTTTTCTGTTGTTCATCCTCGTTACTCAGTTCGTGACTATATAATAAAATTTACTTGTCGCAAAGCAAAAGAAATAAGACTCACTACTTCTTCTTCAACTAACTCTGCTCATTCAGAAGCTAAGTAGATTACTACGTGTCTCACAGACATCACCGTTCGAAGAGTACCACCGCCAAGGGAGCGAATTACGTGAGAAAGACATAAGTGGTGAATGTGCCGAGGATCGCACTGCTTGTAAGGACGGGGTATCCGAGCATCCAAGTAAGGAACAGATCAATATTGTAGTGTCGTTTGTCTACTACCACGTCTAATTGCTTCAATTTGTTGTTTTCCTTGCAGCAAAAAAATTCTGTAAGGAGAAATCAGGAGAATAACAACAAACTGACATCAATAGGGCGGATAGCATAGTGGTAGCGATGTCCGTCATGACCAGCACGGTCCCAGTTCAATTCCGCCCGAGCTAACCAAGCTCTCATCGATGCGGAGTTGGAAAATTGGTACCGGACTTGTCTGGGAAAAAAATCACCCTCTGCAATCCAGTTCGAAACACTCCAAACCAGCTATTTCAGGGCTCTAGGAAGGAATGTTCGACCAGCATTCTACGACATTCTAGATGAAATGAAAATCCTGAAACAGCAACCGAAGTCACACATAAAGTTGGAAGATCATCGTGGACAATACTAGTTGACATCTATGCTAGACAGTAACTAAAGAAAGTGTAGGATTTCTGAGAGAGCGAAATCACTCAGTGGATGTTAAAAGCTCCCAAAAGAAAAGTGAACTGAAGCAGGAAAATCGAGAAACTCTGCCAGTCTGTAACCTCTACACTTTGCAACCGTTTCTAACAGTCATCCTTCTACGAAGTGTTTCAATTTAGTTTTGTCTAGACCGCTATGAGGCGGAGTGAAATCCGAACAATTGAGAGCGTAAAAAGCGGAAAATCGAGAGAGCATTGGTAAGAAAGAAGAAATATTCGTTAGATACTCGTTAAGATAGAAATCCCCAGAGAACTCGCGAAAACAATTCACTAGATGGATAATTGAGCTCTATTTTATAGGGCTGAAATTGTAAACCCCGATGCCATTAAAAAAAGAGGAAGACGTGCATGGATTCTTAGATTAATATAGAGAGTAATAAAGAAATTCAACCCAGCTTCTAAGTACTGCAACGAACTAAAGTTTTCTGCGATCGCACTTAACGTTGCTTAAAGATGTGCCTGCGTTAGCGCACCCCTGGCGCAAGCTCTCTGCTTTATTGGACAACATGGCTATTCGATTGGAAAGTTAGCTAATGAAAACCAAAGATAAGGCACTAATTCCTCCGTCTGGTGTTCCTCGAAAAGACTACAGGTATTCAAAATAGTTGCAAATTTGGAGTAATTTTATAAGGGAGGAAAAGATCAATGTGTCAGTTTGCTTCTGTCAAGTGGAGAATGCTGCGAATTTTCCTCCATCTCACGGCCATTATTTCAGCCACTCAATTTTTGAAAGAGGTAATTTCTGTTCGATTCAGCGAGACTTCACAGCTGCCACCAGAAATGAAATGCTGGTATCAAGAATGGGGCACCGAAACGATATCGACAGTAAAATAGTGGTCTATAAAGCGCTTTAAAAACTTTTTGCATGGTTGGATTTGTGTACAGGAGGTGCAACCAAATTCAGTTGCTTTCCAACGAGTACGACCTTCATTGGACCTCCAAGGTTTTTCCATTTTTCGTGCGCCGCCTCCAGTAAACTCATTTGTTGCCCTATAGATGCTTCTTGCCGGAAGAGACTTGCCGGCCTCTTCAAAACCAAAGCAAATAAATGGTTTTAATAACTCGAAAGATCGACTTTCTATAAACCTCGGCATAGATAGTTGATATATTTATTTATGTGATCTTATAAACTGTTCCTCTTAAGCTGACGCAAGGTTGGTCCAGGTCTTCGTTGTCGTTGTCGTTGTTTTTGATGTTGTTGGTCGATGGCTGACGTTTCGGCGACTTCGTCTTCCTCAGAGCCGTGATGTTTGTTACGTGTGGGACTCACACGTGGGACGTCAGCTTAAGAAAATTAGTTTATAAGATCATATAAGTAGATAAATGGTTTTAAGTTTTACTAGAGAAAAATAGAATAAAAAGCAGCAAAAGGAGAAGTTTCGGGTGTTCCTGCGATTAATAGATACTTATAACTCGAAGGTTGTATCATAAATTAGTATGACACAGTTTGTTGAGCGACTTAGTCAAGCAATCAGAAATTTCCAGATAAAGAAGGATTTTGGACAAGTTTTTGAAAAGCTTATTTTGCCAATGTAACAAAGAATGATTAAGCAAGGGCAAGTAAAATCTAGTAGGACTGCTTTGTATTCTAAGTACTCACCAACTTTTCACTCTTGGAAGACATTAGGAATGAGACATTTTAAAATACGGGTAAAATGGATCATCACTTAGTCAATACTTCCCCGTTTTCCGTAAAACTAATGAACTGATTAAGCCAAAAGTAAATTAGACAAAACGAATACGACGATAGTGTCATTTCTTCATGAACTTAGCTAAACCCAGTGAAAATGATGCTCTAATTAAGAGTCCGTTTTGCTATTTAATGGCATTAATATTATCTGAATGCCTCGCAACTCCACTTGGCAGGACCTCTCAAGCCGAGGAGGAATCCAGCGTTTCCATCAGGAAGCCTAACTAAGAGTAAACTAATACCAAGATCAACCACCGTTCTGGTAGCAAACTAGTCGCATGGTGGTAAATCCCTTTCTGATCTGCAAGAGTGGCCACTGCCTGGGTGGTGACAACTTGAAGCAGACTTTAGCCAGGCTGACCTCGGGACTTCAGGGAACCACAATGGCAAAAGTAGCAAAATCTCCGAAGAAATGGAGATTATATTGGAGCTCGCACAACCATTGAGGACGGGCCATCCAAGCATTCAAGTATTATCTGAATGATATAACAATGTTCTTATTTTATGTAAAATAAAAGGTTAAGCAGTAATATAACACTACAAGCTCTCTGATTTCTTCCACAGGATTCGGTTTATTAGACGTTTTGTGACACTATCACATAAGATGTTAGTGGACCATTTTTGGAAGCTGTCGAGATGTCTTAGTTGCTCGTAGTTTCTATTTATCAGCTCACGAACGACACATTTTTTAAAGCAATCCGAATTCGTGTCACTCGTGCTAAAATGTATTCAGTGACATAAAATTTTGAAGAAAAGCAGAAAATCTGTTCGACCTATTGCATCTATACCATGGTAACTCTTAGATAGTCGAGTAACTCTTGATTGCCTATCGTGCGTATCCTGACACTTTTCCCACCTATTCAGCGAATCTCAAACAGTCATCCATGACCGAAGGGTTTATTGCTGGGCTGCCGATATATGTTTTCTTCTGTTGTCATTTGTACTTTGAAAGTTGGATGAGCTTGATCACCGTATAGAATGGTGAGATGCATGGAACACAACGTAACTCTTCACTGCAGTCCCTAGTTCCCATGGATTGAAAAAAGTCCACTACCTTTCGACTAGATGAGACGATGGGATGAACGCCTACGTAAACAAGAGAGTGAGAAGGAACAAAGTAGAATTTGCGTCGATAACTTTTTCGGAAGTGATAACTTCAGAAATGCTTATATGGGTTAAAAAGCGACCACCAACAAATGTTTTTCACTGTTCGTTGCCATCATATATTAACTTCGAGTATTCTCAATGTCACATCTCATTCATGAAATTAAAGATACTTTATCAACTCTCTTTCACTTTCATATCGGTTCTCAGCTTTTCGATTAGACTCACTCACCCACTAAAAAGCCGGTGAGTTCATGACGACCACCTAGGTGTTTGCCAACACCGCGGCGCCATGTTTGGATATTGTTCTCCTTTTCTCCAAGACACATTGTGTTTCACTACCAACCTGCATAAAAAGTATTTCACACTATTCAATACTGTCTATCCTATGCTTGCAAAAACTGAAATGTCAAGAATACGGCGCCAAGAAAAGTGATTAATATCAGCCCGCCACGAATTCTTCCAGCAAAACGTCGCTTTTCCTTTGCATAGAGTCCTTCGTGTTAAGTAGGCGGAAAACTGGACACAATGAGGACATAACGAGAACACAACAAAAACGTAATGCTCTTCAACCTGCTACACGATACACCGAAAAATTTGTTTAATGCGGTGATCGATTTTTTCCTGTGTGAACGGTGAGGTGTTTCTGAAGTGGCGTCGGATCATTGGGTAGTTAATACTGAAGAATGATGATACTTACGAGAATCAAATAGAACGAGAACATTTTCCGATCCGAGGATGATTTTTTTCCAAAAACGCTAAAATTTATCATAGCACGAATCTGTAGAGTTTCAGCGAGTAAACCGGAGGTCTACGTACAGAGTCGCATGCATTTTTGGAAAGATGGGGGAAATGCGGTGTTTGGATGGGGAAGGAAATATATTGCAAATGGCAAACAGTAATAACAGAGCAAACGCTTTGAAATCCTGCCTTATTGATTCGGCTATCTGAAAAATATTTTGACTATTTATCTATTTATTTGCACGACGAGGCGAGAATAGCAGTGCGTAGTGATGTCGTCCATCTGGAAGAGGCACTTATTCGATCCCTTCCCCAACGCTCCTTCCCAATTCAAGTGGGATATCTTAGCTCGGCTGTCTCCAAGATTTCAAGGAGAATTGACTCGGCCGGCATTCTAAGATATTCATAAAGAAGACGAAAATGTTCGATGACCATTGTGAAAGACGAATGCGAGGAGAAGGAATCGAATGCAAGAGTGATGTAGATGTGATGACGGGTCATGGAAAACAAATAAATAATTTACACTACCCAACATCAGCTATTGAGCGGATGTCTACATTTCTTTCAACCGATTTTTCTCCCATCTCTCACCACGGATTTCATCAGATAAACGTGTGAACTCGGCTGTAGTTTCACTTTTGGCCTTCTTCTTGGATAGGTTTTATGGGCCTCAAGAAGGTCTTCTCAGACAGCCTTAGTGCCAATTTCTCGACTCTGGTAGGATGGGAGGCTTGGTTAGGCAAGGGAGCGGTTTGAAGTAAGGTATCACCTTTAAAACCCGGAGCCCCGTTGATCATCGAGTGACTCGAGCTGGCACCAGCAAATCTTTCGCTCTTCCTCATTCAGTGCAGGAGCAGCCTAGTGTGTTCTGCTCGCACTAAGCACTCGTTGAGCATCATATCTTTGTTCTAGGCTTTTCATTAAAAACTCTGACCATCGAGTCAGTGGTCTTCCTGCAATGCGTTTGACATCCCGAGAAACCCTATCACTAACAGCTCTTGTCTAATGGTTGTCGTTCGCACGCATTATGTATCCGGCCCACCTTATCCTTGACTGTTTGGCACACAGAACGACATTCTTGACTTTGATCGCTGACAAGTCGGAGCTTCAGATTCCTTCCCTTATTTGTGTCACACGGGATACTCCCAGCGTCGTCATTTCGACTACGCGTTCAATAACGCCTAGTGATCCTTCACCCTGCTTACTCAGTAACCAGGCTTCTAGCGCATATGTTAAGACAAGAAGTACCGTTGACTAAGAGAGGTAGGCACGGAGTCGGGTGCTCTTTGTTCTCTTCACTACATCCTCGATTCTATTGAAAGCTCCCCAAGCTGATCGTTTCCTTTTGCTCAACTCTGGAGCTAAGTCGTTCATCGTGTTCATTTCCCTACCAAGCTACGCATAACTGGAGAATTCGAAGATGACCGTTCTGTTAAACGTAAATAGGTTATACGAAACCAGCCCGTTCCTCATAAACATCGTTTTTGTGAGATTTAGTCAAAGACCAATCTTTCTACAAGCTTTATCGAAGTCATCAAGCATTCGTTCCGCTTGGCTAATGTTTGGTGTCATAAGGACGATGTCATCGGCAGAGCTAAAATGGTGTAATTTTCAACCATCGATTTTCACTCCCATGTTATCTCACTCCAATTTTTCGTATAACGTTCTCGAGAGTGGCGGTAAATAATTATGGCGAGATGGTGTCTCCTGGTCCAATCCTTGTTTTGACGTCGACGTTAATATCGTTGTAGAATGGTGACATCCTGATTATGAAGTCTTTGTGAGGCTCACGAAGAACCTTTATATACTGAGTAGCGACTCCTTGACTATTAAGGGCTTCCATTGCTTCTATCACAATTGAATCAAAGGCCTTCTTCAAATCGATGAAAGTGAAACAGAGCCGTCTTTTTAACTCTTCACCGAAGCAGGGTGTTTGTGATCATTATTACATAGCAACTTTAGTCGAGCGAACGATATGGAAAGTAAATTTCTGCATCATGTAATATTTTCGAATGTGTCCTTATTCTCGAATGTCGGCTCACTTTTTGTGTACTCGAAAAAACCAGTGGCAGCACAATATCTGGGAATGCTCAAATTTAAGATCTATAGACAACAGCTGGTGAGAAGCTGGAAGGCTTTTAGATAGTCCTCGTTCATGAACGAGATAGATTCCTAATTCGATCCGTGAAGTAAATCGAGACGAGAAATTTTTTAGCACCGCATTTTTAAGGATAATGAGATGCATTTACAAGGAAAAAAGAGCAAACTGACAAGCTGATCGAAGTGTCCAAATGCACTTTCAACAGCTGCTGTTCACCAGCATCCATCTCCTTGACGAAAATTGAATTACAGACTATGAGAAAGATCACAAAGCGCTTATTGCAAACTATTAAAAAGGATGTGAGAACAGATATTTTTTAACGAAATAGATTTTTCTTATAATAACGTGGCTATAAAAAATTTTCCATAGGCTGGGAATGCTGTACTTTGTCAGGAAGAGTGCGATGAGCTTGACCAGAATGTCGACAAGTATTGGCAATGGTTTCCTTGATGTTCAAGATTGAAGACAGCTAGGACAACATCCCTTCATTGCCATCAAAAGAATCGGCGTCGAGACGTTGATAGCTTTCTCCACTGCCCTTCTGGATCCAGTCACTGTTCGATTCTGATCTAGTAGAGCGGTGATTCTGGTCTTGTAATGGTGATGCTGCGACAAGGATTATACATGTTTTTACTAACCCTTGCAGCTTTGGTCCCCTGAACCGCAACTGCTAAGTTATTCTGTGCTTGCGCTATTCTTTTATCGCTCCGCTGAAATGAACTGAAGTAATCGGACATGAGCCGTGGAGTTCTTGCAGTTCCACCATCCTGGTGCAAAACAGCAAATGTCATTTCTCGTATAATCATGGCAATCACTCAACTTAGGACTCCGGAAAAAGCTGTTTGAGAGCATGGCTTTTTGGCGTAAAGGAGAAAAAATTGGAGAAGGGTTAATGATAACAATGAGTTGTTAGATGTATCTGATGCTGATTACTCGCGTTTTACAAACGTTTTCAACGTTGGAAAATAGAGACTTATTTACAATAGAGATTGACACTGTCATTAAAAGCGAAACTGAAACCATCATTACAAAATTCTTTATATATATTCTGTAGGCATCTGCATCTTTACAGAACGGATCAATAACCATAAAATCATTATCAAAGTTATCAGAGTTATCAAAGTATGGTTTGAATGATTTTTCTCAAGTTGGAGAATGAGTGCCTGAACTGACAAAGAATCCAGAACTTTCAGATGTTATTTCAACAACAAACACGGTTTTTTAAAAGTTGTCGTTCTTATTTAATAAAAAAGTGATTAGATTCTTTAAGAAAAATTTCTAATGGATTTTAATAGCCAGTTTTCCTGAAATCCAGAAAGATAGAAAAAGAGCGCAATGTAGGATAAAAAAGGATTTTGAAGAATCCAAGAAATTACAAGGATGCCTGCGATTGTTCTTCACGCTTTTCTTAAAAAAATCGAACTGAGCGGTGAATGGACGGGATAATAATCGGGGGAAGAATGATGCCAATCGCCGTCTCTTTGAGCGTCAGCCTAATCAAGCTGTGTGGCAATCAGAGGAACCGCACGACATCCGCTCTGACTGGCTCCGGAAGTCACTAGCACGTCTGTTGATTGCAGTCCTCCTCGTATGCACACAATCATATTCAAAACCGTTGATGAATTGGCACATCCGGAGGAACGTTCCCATTTCGTTCACGTTGATTATTGGGAGTCCGAGGATTCAACTAAATGTAGTTTCCACAAATACAAGACTTTGGTGAAATACCGACTTCATATGCACTTTGAGCATTGTTTACGCATTATATGTATACAAGTTAGCCCATAAAAAACGATCTCGATTAACTGATGGGTGTTTGTGGATGCCGAGCAGCGATATACAGCTAGCTGTTCGCTTCCTGACAGTGTCTCCCAAGCTGAGAACGAGTTTAATATTCTGAAAATGAAGCACAGCTGAAGGTAAACCTATGCCTCTGCAAGGTTCTATGGGCTCTGTCCTAGGCTATCTCATTATTAAGAACAATGACTAGGGAGCTTCACATTAAAACTGTTGTGCTGCTTGCGTTCTCTGGAGCAAACGCGGGTAGCAATGCACCTCTGATGTGAGAGTGGATAAACAGAAAAATGATTACAATCTCAATCTTTTTATTTACTGCCTATTCTTTTTTAATGGCAGGGTATGTTGCAAAAGATAACTTTTAATGATGCTGAGATATTTGCAAAACTCCGGACGGCAGGTGTCTGCAGTGTCTGATCGATAGAACTAGCTGAAAGACATGTGAAACGAAGGATCCGAAGGACCCGCATGGCGTGGTGGTGAATGCGTTGCTCTCCGGAAAGGACAACAAGGCGTTCCTTTCCCACCTCAGACACCTGCGGTGCGGAGTTTTTCAAATACTCAGCGTCATTAAAAGAAAAATAATTCACTCTTTTCTTTTGAAGACCAAACACGTGGTAGCAGTTACAGAATCCATTTACAAGAGCTGGCGTGCCGGCGGTTTCGTCTACTTCAGAGTTTGGAGGGGTTAAAATGACATGCAATCTACTCAGGCAAATACTTCCATAGCTGTCTCGAACGGCCACTAATGTGTGCACGGAGGCTGCGAAAAGGCAACTGCCCGAAATAGGTTTAGAGCAAAGTCCCTGCCCCAAAACGATAAGTCTAGTAAAAATAAGGCACCGTTGATCTTACCCTTTAGTTCGAATGAAATAACTATAGCGATAAAACGATGCTTAAAAGCGGTTCGCTTCGAGAAGATGGTAGCAGTGACTGAAATACCACCAAAAACTCCAGGACGTCAGCTTATTCGTAACTGATTAAATGACTGTCTTTGTGACGCGTGCAATTGTATAATTTGCCGTAGCTGTAGGGGCAGTAGTTGCATTAGATCGGGTTCGGTGTAAGTCGCTATCCTCACACAGGAATCCGAAACACAATCGTGTAGAACTCTTAACGCGTTCTGAATAAATTCCAAAAATTGAAAAATGGACCGCAAGGATGAGTGTCTTGTGATCACTTAGCGCCATCCCTCAGGCTATTTTCCTGACCTGAGCAAAGCACATTCCTCAACCATGTGGTACTCTGTGCTTCTGTTCCCCATCACATAACTGGAAGATTTACAATAATCAAAAGTTGGGTGTTTAAAAGAAGTTGTACGTTATGTCAGTGAGAAATTATGCATTAAGTTTTATCTGCTGTGATTACGAAAGCGCTTGACTGAGTGGATTGTTTGTCAATTTGACCCATTCGGGCTTGGAAGGAAGCGAAAGAGCCGAAACGTTAGTTGTCGTGACTAAACTAATGCCGTAACAACACCTTGGTTTGCTCATCAAGAGAACAGTAGATTAATTATTAATCAGTTCCCAGGTTAAAAGAAACTCGGTCTTGGAAATGAGGAAATACCGGCCCCAGCGTGTGTTAGTTAGTGACTAACGGGGTTACTGATAATTTAGGTGTTAATCCGATTTGTTAATTACCATGTAATTCGCGTGACTACCGAGAATGTCCCAAGTTATTCCACTGCCAGTGTTGCCAAGCTGTCCCTTTCGTTCGAAGAACACGAGCGACATCACACTTTTCATGTGAATCCTTTCATTTTCGCTTTGTATGGCGACAGGTTAGTCACTGATGTACTGGATAACTTTGCCATGACGAGATTAACCACGCGCATGGGCAGCTTATCGTTTTCCTCTGGAGTAGACGTGGATCCGATAGAAAAAATCTCTGTGACCACAAAACCAAATATAAATACAAAATTGTATTTCGCGTGGAGCTATATGCTGTGCCAACACATTTTCAATCGTTTAATGATTTGACCGCCAATAAATACTAAGTTTAATTAAGAGAATTTTTTTTCTTCAAAGAGCAGAAAAAACGAAAATCCGTAGTGATTTCCAACTCTTATCCAGTTTTAAAGACTTTTCACTTGAACGAATACTTCTGTCATTCCTTGCCCTGTAAGCAGATCACAAGTAAGCAGTTGTCTTTTTTATCTTATCTTTTTATCTTTTAGCAGTTATCTTTTTTCCCTGTCGTCTGTCGAGTTTTCGCAGTTTTCCTTTGTAGTGTTGCTGATAACATGTAGGCAATAGATTTTTAACCAACACTAAGTATGAATTGTATCGAATCTATTCGCAGCCGGAGAACTCGTAGAAGGGATCATTTATTTTGACGCCCGATTGATAATGTTGCGTCCCGCCTACTTGAATAATTATATGATACCTCTTAAATAAATATTGTGACCCAAACAGTCTGGCTTTGGCTGATATTTCGATGGTCGCGCGGCTTTTTCTTCTCAGATTACCTAACGAGCCAGCGTGACTGCATATTGTCGATACAGGCAACAATTACGGATCGGAGAGAAATTTTCTGCCAAACGACTAGGCTTCCTCCCGAGCAAAGACGACTCTTGATAAAGCTGCTCACTCCAGCTTCCGTGAACTCTCCAGGAGCATGGGCTACCTGAATCAGATAACAGTATAATAACCAGAATTACCATTTCGCCTTCGTTACTCGGCCATGGGATAAATTGGCTCCACCTATTCGTTAAAAGGTCACCCCTAGAATATTTTGTACTGTGGAGTTACAAGATATTTAATCTGCCTCACTCTGCCTATGTTAATGAGTCAGAAAAAACATGGAATACATCTAAAAGACGGTTCAAGGAACTCACGTAGTTCTCCAAACTGCTCGCACTTCAGTTAGTTTTGTACCGCCATCTTAAATAGTTAGGCGGTTCAAACGCTCTAAAAAGTAATCCTTATCGTAAAATAGTAAGAATCAGCTGGCACCAGAGTTCAATGAGGAAGCAAAAATATCATTCGCACTGTTTCTTCGGTAATATTACTCAATCTCTGTGGACCTACGAAGCAACGATTATTTGAAGAACAGTTTCCATATTTCCCAGGATCGACTTTCTATTAACCTCGGCATTGGAATATGAATGCGTCGTTTTCCTGTTCAGCAATCGCGAGGTTTTTAAACAGCATACATTTACTTCCATAGAAAAACGCAATACAATACAACGCTAGCTGACGTTGCGGCAGTATCGCCTTCTTCAGAGCCGCTTTTTTCTTGACTTCCAATGAGGAAGTTTAGAACAGCTGATTATAGTCGCATATGGTTGACCACTTCCATCGGAAAGAAGTTCTCTTCAGAACAGCTGATTACAGTCGCATATGGTCAGCCATATGCGACTATAATCGGCTGTTCTGAACTTCCTCATTGGAAGTCACGTAAAAAGCGGCTCTGAAGAAGGCGATACTGCCGAAACGTCAGATAGCGTTGTATTGTATTGCGTTTTTCTATGGAAGTAAATGCATGCTGTTTAAAAACCTCGCGATTGCTGAACAAGAAAACGACGCATTCAGTTTCCATATTTTTAAACGACTGGTCTTAGGAGACTTCCTTCGGGAAGAATATCTCTTAATCATCTTTTTTCTAAGTGTGTTTATCTTCCGATATTCACATTAGGGTAAATTCAACACCATACTGGCTAAAAGATGTTCCTTTTTTTGACACCTATTTCGTTAATATTATAATTGTTGGGTGATAAATGAGCGATAAATGGAAACGTTGGCTACGAATGTCTGTCAGCATTAACTTATGGTGTGCGTGACGAAAACTAGAAGACTTAGTAAAAGTTGGTTTTGAACTGTTATGTTCTACACTACTAAGTTATTATGCTATTAATAGTGAGTTCTAAGTAGAACAACCTTTATGGCTCTGGTGCCAAGAAACCATTTTCACTAGTACATTTTTACCAACAACCTGCTTATCTATCATTAGACGTCGAGCATAAAAGTAGGATCAGGTAAGTTGTCCAAGCCGAGCTAATACTGAGGATTATTCGACGTCATGTCTTCTCACATACTTTGTGAGATGGCAGCATGAACGTAGCAATGATTACAAATAACCTATGCAGAGATTTCCTACACTACCCGGCAACACACTGTACGGACCCCAACACTTCTTGCGTTCGCTTCGTTTCTTCACACCTATTATTCACGAAACCATCCGCGATATTCATCACAAGGATGCACTAGCTTTTTGTGCACTGAACGCCAGTGAGCAGACCAAGGACTGAATGAAGATTTGATTGGTGAAGATGTCCACTCTAATTATTCAATGACAAGCGCATCCACAAATGAAATAGGGAATTTTTCATAGCTCCAGTTACGATCATGGAGGCCAGTGACCAGATGAATGGTGGGGATATTCTGCATAGAATCTATGTTATTTCTATGTACAAAATTTTTCCTTCAGAATATAGGATTTGTCACTTTTCTATGTCAACTCTTTCAATTTTCTTCGATATATTAGCCTTGGACTGTTCAATACAGCCTTATTAAAACAACAATAAAAGCATGAAGATAAAGCTCTCGGCGTTGATCAATCTCTGAGGGATGTCCCACACGTTCGACTTCACTAAGCTTCGTTGGAGGTGATTTAATGCATATCTGGCCTTTATAATGACTCGCAGTGGCTTACCGTTGTATCGAGCCAGTGCTGTCATCCTCCCAAACAAGTCTGGTACCAATTTGCTGACCCCGGAGGCTTGGAAGGCCTGGTGAGCCATGGGCGCAGAGATCGATTCCATACATGTGTTACAGGGCGCCTCCAACCACTGTGCCACACGCGCTCCTTGTAACAACATGTAGAACAAAATATTTGAATAGAGACAATGAAAAATGTTTCAAGCCGCAAACATTCTGCACTTTTATAACCACAGGCATTACACACGGATGTAGTTCGAATGAACCAATAAACCAATCTTCATGTTCACTGCAGGTCTACACCGCTGTATTTCCCGCCTTTCGCACCCAGATATCCACTAACTGGAGCACGCAATCCACTAACTCCTTCACATTCGTCCTTCTCATCTTTCCTTCATTGGTGATTGAATGCAGTATAAATAGAATGCTCGTTGTAGTACTAACATCGTCCTCTCAACCGTGAGTTCGATAGCGCAGGTTGTTCCTTCAACCTGTTTACGTAGCAACCAGGTTTCCGCTGTTTACTTTAAGGCAAGAAGAATCTTGAAGTCGAAAAGGTGACCACGGATTCAAGCGCTCTCTGTACGTATTCATTAGATCCTTAATGTCCTTAAAAGACTCTCAAGCCACTCTTGCTACTGAATCCGCTATCGTGCTCAATTCTCAACCTAGATGCATAAATTTGAAGCATTCGGTAATGTTCATTCCGCTGAGCGCAATTGCAGCATTAAAACCAAGCGGTGTTTCATGAACCCCGTCTTCTTGAGACTTAGCTAAAGCCGAATATTTTCATATTTTATTTATTTAAAACGCTATTTTTAATAATAGTCAGAGGCGAATATTCTCATATTTTATCTATTTAAAACGATATTGTTAATAATTTTCCTTACCATCGACTCGGATGATTGGCTCTGGCGGAAACGAAGACGTCGAAACGTCGGCCGAGTAAAACTACTTTATCAACCTCGTGTAGGCTCAATTATTTAAGCACATGTTGTTTACTTATCTATTTCACATGCCTCCTCTTACACCTACTGTGCGGGTCTTAGTTTCATTACATTCACTTCGTTTTCTCACATTCATCATCTACAAACTCTTCGAACTTTTACGTATGAGTTCGGTTGCTGTTTAAAGAATTTCGGCTTCTTTAGGAACGTTGTTGAATACTGGTCGATTCGATTCACCTTGGGAGCACAGAGTAACCTGCCCAGAGCGCTACCACCAAGACTGGAGAGAGTGGAGTGTTCGCAGACAAATCTGGTGCCAATTTCTGGACTCCAGAATGATGAGGGAATTGCTGAAACAGGAACGGATCGAACCATCACCGTATTCGTAATGATCGACATCATTACCATTACGCTTCCCGCGCCAGCATCTTTCCATGTGCATGGTCCAAATCGGCCACCATTCGATTCGCCTAGTTAGTGCTTGATTTCATAAAAGTGACATCATCAGCTAAACGACGGTAATGTAGTTGCCAACAATCGATTTTCACACCCATGTTATCCGGTTCTAGTTTTCGGCCAATGTCCTCAAGGATAGATGTAAATAGTTTTGCCAACAAGCTATCGAGTTGTCGAGTTATAGAAAGGTGACGCTCTGGTTCAGTGTTGTTACACAGCTCACGAAAAATTCTTATGTACTGACTAGTTACGCCCTGGCTGCTTGCTAGTATGCCTGTACTTGGTCAAATTTTCTGCTAATCCTGTAAAGGATGTCCCGTGTGAGAAGGTTACAGATTACTGTAAACTAAACAAAAAATTTTGTATACTGCCTATCATAATTTTCCATGGAGCGGATTACGTGTGAAACAGCCACGATGATGCTGAGATATTTGCAAAACTCCGGACCGCAGGTGTCTGCGGTGGGAAACGAACGCGCTATTACCCTTTCCGGGGGCTAACGCGTTCACCACGACACCATGTGGGTCCTTCATTTCGCCTGTCTCTCAGCTAGTTCTATCGTTCAGCGAGATCATCAATCACCCATCAACGGGGTTGATCTAGGGAGCCCAAATCGGCAACGAACCCAGTTAAGCTGAGGCTGTAGTTCATAATGTTAGCCTTTTAGTTATTGCCTAGAACTATACTAGAACTAGCTGAGAGATACGCGAAACGAAGGATCCGCATGATATGGTGGTAAACGTGTTAGCCCCCGCAAAAGATAACAGAGCGTTTGTTCCCCACCGCATACAGCTGCGGTCTGGAGTTTTGCAAATATTTCAACATCATTATGGTTGAACAAAAGCTTTTGATCTCAGGTTTTCCATTCCTTTTGTGCAACCAGTCTGATAGTTGTTAAATCAACACCTGGAATGCACATTATATTCTTTAAACTCTTTTTTTTTCAGCTTATTCATATGTTCATCAGTACCACAACAGAATATGGCAGCGGTGCGGTCACCAAAGCGGCTCCCTCTAGCTACGGTATCGTTAGACGAATGCTTGTTTTCATAAAAACGTGTATAGAACGATTTTTTTTTAATATGACCCGTCTTCACATCTACTGTGCGGATCCCAACAGATCACACATTCGATTCGTTTCCTCGAATCCATCGTCCACTAAGGTCTTCGAACTTTTACGTGTGGCTTCAGTTGCTGCTTAAGGATTTTCATTTCATCTTGAATGTCGTAGAATGCTGGTCGAGTCAACTCTCACTGAAGCCCTGAGAGAGCCGGGCTAGAGCCTTCCTAGTTGGAAAGACCGACTTTCTACAAACCTCGGCATAGATAGTTGATATATTTATTTATGTGCTCTTATAAACTGATCTTCTTAAGCTGATGCGAGGTTGGTACAGATCTTCGTTGTCGTTGTCGTTGTTTTTGATGTTATTGATCGATGGCTGACGTTTCGGCTACTTCGCCTTCCTCAGAGCCGTGATGTCACGTGTGGGACTCCCACATGTTCCTAATTAGATTGAAAAAAGTGAATATTTATCGGACAACTCCGGTACCAAGTTTTCGACCTCGCAGGAATAGGAGGCCTGTCAAGCCAGGAGCGTAATCGAGCCAGCACCGCGCTCGTCGTGGCTGGCATCACTGCCACTGTGCTATCCACTTCCTAATCATATATA